>CAUYON010191151.1:0-42420 GCA_963573935.1 Arctocebus calabarensis
GGGAGAGGGAGGGAAGGGGAGGGAGAGGGTGGGGGAGATGGGACAAAGGGTGAGATCACATGTGTGGTACATATTCGAAGGGTCAGGAGAAAACTTCTAAACAAGGATCAAAAATGTTTTCATATAGTAAACGAGAAAATATCATGAATGGTATGTCAATCAGATAGATAAAATATCTCAGATTGCATGTGAAGCCCCCACACTGTACCCCATGGTTGAACTAATGTACACAGCTATGATTCAATAAAAAAAAAAAAAATCAGGGTTTCTAAGGCTACCAAGATAGCAACCAGTGAGGGAAAAGACAAGATTTGGCAGATAGAGCATGGTCTTGTATCTAAATAAGTTGAGTTAGAGGTCACTTTGAATCTTCTGAGTACAAATGTCAATTAGGCAGTTATTTATACTAATCTGGACCTCAAGGTTGACTAAAAAATGTCCAGATTTAGCAACAGAGAGGTTGACCATAGAAATAGCTTTTATTACTTGATAGGGATTCAAACTAAACTGGAAAAATTTGATTGTTGGGTAGGGCAGAGGAAAGAAATGAAAATAAATACAGAAAATATTATCAAGATGGTACAAAGAAAAATGAAATAGTTAGAGAGGATTTGGGGCAGAAAGAAAATTTCCAGCCTTTGTTTTACTTAAGAACTTCAAAAGTTGATGAGAAAGATATATTTGAGAGGTAGATATTGAATATATAAGCAGAGAAAGTATAATCAATAGCACAAGATTTCTTAGTAAGTAAGTAAATGGATTAGCCTTATAGATAGAAAGAGAAGACCTGCACTGAGGCAAAGAGAGGACAGATTGGGTTCAGATGCAGGCCTCTAACCTATTAATCCATGTCTTGCTCATGTTGCCTTATAATCATAATGTCCTCAATAAAATGAATCAATTGCAAGGGTCTGTAGGATATACAAACTAGATATTCTTCCAGATTTCTTCATACACTATTATGGAGCGGGGGGATGAATTACTGAGCCATAGATGAAGCAGACTTTTCAATAAATGTAAATATGGGCTGGAGTTAGTTTATCCTCTTTTCTCATAAGAATATTAAAAATGCACCTGGTAAGTTAATCTCTTTATAGAGATCTTTCACGTCCTTTGTTAGGTAAATTCCTAATATTTCATCTTCTTTGGCACCACTGTAAAAGGAATAGAATCCTTGACTGTTTCTTCAGCTTGACTATTATTGGTATACATAAAAGCTACTGCTTTGTGAATGTTCTTCCTTTTCCATTTTCCTTTCTGTTTTCTTCATGAAGGTTTCCAATGCTATAAATTTCCCTCTCAGGACTGCTTTGCAATATCTCACAGGTTTTGATAATTTCCGTCTTCATTATCATTTTGTTCCAAAAATTTGGTGATTTCCTTCTTAATCTTGTCTTTGACTCAGCTATCCTTAAGCCTAAGATTATTTAGTTTCCATGACTTTGTTTGAGTATGAAGATTCCTGTTGCTGTTGAGTTCAATTTTTATTTCATGGTGGTCTGAGAAAATACAAAGAATAATTTCTATTTTTTTTAATTTGCTGAGGTTAGACTTGTGTCCTAAGACATGATCTATTTTGGAAGATGATCCATGGGCTGATGAGAAGAATGTATATTCAGTTTTATTAGGATGAAATGTTCTATAGACGTTTGTAAAGTCTGTTTGTTCCAGGGTCAGGTTTAAGTCTAATATTTCTTCATTTATTTTCTTCTTGGAGCATCTATTCAAAACTGTCAAAGGGGTGTTAAAAATCTCCAACTATTTTAGTGCTGAAGATATCAAGTTGTTCATATCCATTAGGCTTTGCTTTATAAATTGAGGAGCATTCTGGTAGGGTGCATAAATATTAATTATCAAAATCTCTTCATCTTGGGTGTTTCCCTTGACAAATATGTAATGACCATCCTTATCTTTCTTTATCTTTGTTGGTTTAAAGTCAATTGTATCTGCACCTAAAATTGCAACCCCTGCTTTTTTCTTGTTTCCATTTGCCTGTGTCATAGAAATCCATCCCTTCACTCTGAGTCTATTTTTATTCTTTAAGGTAAGATGAGATTCTTGTATATAGTAGATATCTCATTTGAGTTTTTGTATGCATTCAGCCAGCCTGTGCCTCTTTACAGGACAATTTAAACCATTCACATGAATTAAGAGAATTGATAAGCCTGGTAGTGTTTTGGGTGTCATGTTTTTTGAATGTCCAGTGAACATGTTTAATCCTTTCACCCAATGGAAGTTGTGTTTTGTTCAAAAATTTCTGAGTGAGTTTACTTGGTGGTTCTTGTCATTGTGCAGGGCAGGTCTGAGAGTAAGCTGGAGAGCTGGTTTACTTATGGCAAATTTCTTCAAATGTGTATGTCATTAAAGTATTTGATTTCTCCATCACATATGAAACTCAGTTTAGTTGAACACAGGATCCTGGGCTGAAAGTTGTTTTATTTTAGGAGATTGAAGGTTGACAACCATCCTCTTCTGGCTTGAAATGTTTTAGCTGAGAGATCTGCAGTCATTCTGCTATTTCTCCCTTTATAGGTGATGCTCTCCTTACATCTGGCTGCTTGCAGAATTTTCTCCTTCATCTTAACTTTGGCAAAGATAATCACAATGTATTTAGGAGATGTTTTATTTGGATTGAGTTGTGCTGGGTTCTGAAACTGTCTAGTATCTGAATTTCTGTATCTCTTGAAATGTTTGGGAAATTCTCCTCCATAATCTCTTGGAGTAGAGCATCTGTACTTTTAGGACTAATCTCTTCTCCTTCAGGAATTCCTAAAGGTGAATTTTTGATCTTTTGGAGTGATCCCACAACTCTCTCAGGAGTGATCATTTTTTGCTCTCCATTTGTCTGCCTCTTTGAGCATTTGAGAACATTCAAAAACTTGTGTTCAGTTTCAGAGATCCTTTCATCTGCCTGGTCAACTCTATTACTGATGGATTCCACTGTAATTTTGGAGCTCCTTGAATAACTTTTTCTATTCCTTGAGCTCTGCTATCTCTTTTCTCATTATGTTAATATCTTTGGTGACTTTGTCTTTGAATTAATTAATTTCTTGAGACAACTTTAGAACTACTCTTAAGATTTCAATTTCTAACTTTTCTTCCTTTCTATTCATATTACTTGCCATCCATATTCTGAATTCAATTTCTAACATTTCAGCATTTGTCTATGCATGGCATCTTCAGTTGTATCTCCTTTGTCATTCCTTCAGGGGAGAGGGTTCTACTCTGTTTATTCATGTTGCCAGAATTCTTCCATTGGTTCCACATCATGTTTATTTTCCACCAGTTGGTTATTACAATTGGTAAGGTGAGATTGAATTGGGGTTCCCAGGTAATAGAGATAATCAGTCCCTTACCAAAGTGCTAGGCTTTGTAATCGTGGCTTATCGCCTCCAACCTTACAGGCCCCTTTCAGAGTTTTGGCTGGTGACTCTGAGGACCTACTTGGTGAGATAGCACCTGCTGGCTGTCTTTTGAAATCAGCCAACCTCTATCCTATCCAAAGAAGCATGGTATCAGGTTTAAATCTCAGCTATGGAGAGATACAGACCGCTGTGGTGCCACACCATCACCCTTCAGGGTTTTTTTGTTTTTGTTTTTGTTTTGAGACAGAGTCTCACTGTGTCACCCTTAGTAGAATGTTGTGGTGTCAAGCTCACAACAAACTCAAACTCTTGGGCTTAAGTGATTCTCTTGCCTCAGCCTTCCATGTAGCTGAGACTACATATGCCTGCCACAACACCTATTTTCTTGGTTGTAGTTGTTTTTGTTGTTTGGCAGGCCTGGACCAGGTTCAAACCCATAATTTCCAGTGTATGTTGCTAGCTGCTGAGCTATAGGCGCCAAGCCCACCTTCAGTTCTTTTCCTACAGAACTTCAAAGGTCAACCTCAGAGTGTCCCTGGTGGACAGCCCCAGACATGAGATCCAATCAAATTGCCTCAGGCAGTACAAACCCTGCTCAACAGAGAGGGATCCAAAGATCTCCAACAGCACAATTTGAGCCAGGGGTCCGTTTCCCCTCCTGCCAGACACAGTCTACACTATTTGCTAGTCCAGTTGGAGTCAGGGAACCACACCTTTGCCCTCAGGTCTTGGTCCACACTGGGCAAGCCTCTGTTCATGTGCTCTGTTGGAGTCAGGGGACCACACCCTTGCCTCCAGGTCTCAGTCCACACCCAATAAACCTCTGCTCACTGTCCCAGTTGGAGCTGGGGACCAGCTCCACACACCAAACTCAGTCCACACTGACACTGTCAGAGCTAAGGGTTCTGCACTCCCTCCTGCCAGACGCAGCCCAAGAGTCAACTTCACCACTGGCTGGGCAAAGTCATAACTAGGGGACTGCTCCTCCTCTTGCCAAGTGTCCCTTTCTTCCCCACTAGTCATGGGTCCATCCTGATGTTTAGCAATCCACACTATGCCCAGTTCTCTCAGGAAGATCAAATACTCTGCATTCTGCACAGGGCAGAACTTCAGACCACCATGTGAGGGGGTAAGGGTGAACTGGGAGTTTGGAATTGTGGGAAAAAATATTTATTCAATTTTATGACCAGCAGAGTGAGGTCTAGGTTCATAAGTGGAATCTCCCTGAAGAGACCTGGTGTTTAGCAACACTCTCCAGTGAGGTAAAATGAGAGATATTTTGTTCCCTGTTCCCTTGCAGAGAGCCTGCAGCAGGCTTTCCACTTGGGGGAGGAGTCTCCCATCCTCTAGTTGATAGGCTTTGAATCTGTAATTTGTTTTCTTAAATCTCTTCCTTAGAGTCACAACTTGCCGAACTTCTTTCTTGGCTCAGCTCCCCAGCTTTGGCTTCATAGAATCCAATTCTATCCAGTTTTTCTCCCTCTGGTCAGGAGACTCTGCTGAGGGTTGCTACTGGTCAGCCATCTTCCCAGAATCCCAAATATGTTTAATAAATGTAAAATGTGAGACAAGGCATGGGGAAAATCAAACTACTGTGAGAACTTAAAAGAGGAAGAGGTCACTTCCACATAGGGAGTTTTGACACAGCTTAATGAAAGAAGTAGCATTTGGATTAAGTCTTGATACATCAATTAAATAGTTAAGAAAAGAAGAAAATTCAAAAGAACTATATGAGGAAAGTATTTATACCTATTTATAGTTTTACTTATTATATTTATAAAAACTGAGGAGTGTATTTTAAAAATGTTTAACTGGGGCATGTATATGTAGAGAATTATTACTTAAGCGATAAGGCAATAAAGACCAAGTGGACCCTAAGCATAGAGCTGCAAGCCTAGGGTAAAAACAGCAGATGCCACTGAGAGTTATGTGACCAGAACTTTGTCTCAGATAATTATGATTATTAGACAATCTAGGAGGGATTGAACAAAAGGCATTGGAGGAGGCGAGGAGATGGTTATATGCTATTGAAATTTCCCAGTTAAGAAAGCAGACATGAAAATGGAGTAGAGCACAAATACTATGAGTTTGCAGAGCAAGAAATTGTGGGCTGACTGGATATGGTGGTGAAAATGAAGAATGGCAAACATGACCCTCAAAGAATGTGCTAAATAACATTAATACTGAACAAAGTCATTGTCACAGTCTCTGAAGATTAAGGAAAAGTGAGATTTTAGAGGGGGAACTACTGAATTAGGTGATTATCTAGTCACTCAATGAATAGTTATAGATTGCCAACTCTGTGCCAGTCAGGATATGCTGGGGGTGCAGTGAGAAACCAGGCAGACAAGGTCTCTGTCCTCAAAGAGCTGATATTCATATTTGCAGAGACAAACAATAAGCACATAAACATATAGTAATTCCTCACTTAACAACATCTGTGGGTTCTTGGAAGCTACAGCCTTAAGTGAAAGGAAGTATAATGAAACTAGGCTTACAATAGGCTAATTGACATACACAGAGTTGAGTCCTCAATCATATTTCTAGTCACAAAACATCACTATATTTCTAAATAAATACCCCAAGTACTTATACCTCTAATATTAAATATCAAAATAAATGCAAACTATGCATACATTTAAGAAGGTTTAATAAATACTAAGAAGATAATGATTTGTCCAATTTTGGCAATCAGTGAGGAACAGCAGTCATGGTGGTGGTAGGTTAAGTCAGGGGATAAATATCTACAAAGTGAAAATTGTAAGGATCCCCTCTTACTACCATACCATTCAAAAACAAATGAGAATAAACTCTGCCATGGTGGGCTGATTGAGTGCTTTTATACCACACCATTTATTGTGCATCTGTACAATTACCATATACCTTGTTAATTTTTATTTGCATTCAATCATTCATTTATTTTCCAGCCTGCTTATTCCAGTTCAGGATCACTTGTGGCCAGAGCCTATCCCACCAGCTCAGGGTACCAGGTAGGAACCAGCTGTGTACAGGATGTCTAGGGCAGGGTACACTGACCCACACACTCACACTCACACACACACACACACACACTCTTTCACTTATGCAGACTGGGACAATTTAAACACAACAAAACATGTACAACTTTGGAATGTGGGAGGAAATCCACATAGACATACGAAGAATGTGCAAACTCCACACAAACAATGGCCCCATCTGGGAATCAATTTTATATCTCATCCACATTATATTATAATGAAAAAATGTGAACAGTGGCCCCAGCTGGGAATCAATTCTTTCTATCTCATCAACGTTATGTTATAATGAAAAAATGTTGAACAAAACAACGTTATTCAATATAAGATGCTCTATATAAGATGTATTTTTTTAAATAAGATAATTCATTATATTTAAGAAATTATACTGTCAATAGAGTATTTTTCCCAGTAGAGTGCTGGACATTAAATTAAAAGGGTTTATGAAATCCTCACATTATTAAAGAATGGAAGTTGTGGGTATAAACCACTACTGAAAAGGAAAGACATGAAAAATAGCAGTTTAAAAGGAAGATAGATGCATGTTAATTGGAAGTAGGATGAAAGAAGTTGGAAACAAAATGCTTGAAGACGTGAAATAAAAGTTATTAGGACATAATTAACAGGATGAATCCGGCAAAAGGGATAGAATTGTGATGATAGAATAAGCCATTAGTCATGAGAAGAGAAAAATGAGCCTTCTTTCTTCATTATAAGAATTAAGAATTTATAAGAACAAAAAATAAGATGATAGGTAAAATTATGGAGAATATTTAAGGTAGGAAATACTTGAGGGGATATGAGTGGGAAAATGAATAGGATTTTTTTTGCAGATGGTATCACTCATCTTGGTGATGATGGGCTTCTAAGTTTGATTAGGGAGAGAAGGTTTAGGAATGACAACTATGAGGAATAGGACTATATTGTATTAGCTAACGTCACTGGCTAGCACGGTTTGCTGGGGCTCGCTCAAAGTGATAAGCCATGAGTTTTTGGAAGCACATGATCAGCATGACTTCTCCAGCAATCCAAGATCAAAGAATGTAGAAAACTTAGATTGTAGACTCAAATTAATTTAATTAATTGTTAATAATTAATAATTGGTTAATTACTTAAATTAACTAATAATTTAAATGGGAAAATATGGTGTAAAGTCAAGGGCATTCGATATTAAAACATATTTTGAAAAGGATGATAATGTGATCAAAAACAGGCAGGAGGAGAGAAAAAAAATGAATCTGGAAGAGAAATCGTTGACAGCCCAGATAAAATGACAAGCTGGTAAAGAATAAGACAGCTGGGAAGATGAGCAAAGAATAGCAAGGTAAAGAGTGACAGAAGTTCCTAGAAATAATACAGTCAGAATGAGATGTTATGCCTTAATTAAAAATATTATGCACAGCAAGTGTTTCAAAAAATACTTTTCAAATTTCAATCTACCATTTATTTACATATCTCCATGTGAAATCCTAAGGTGCTAATTAAAGCTTTTATAAACACTTGCACATAGTAATCTCATAATCCTTTGAGGAATATGGAGAAGCACTTCATCTTTTGAACACTATTTTTGCAAGTGGTTGTTATTAATGTGAAGTTATAAAAAGGAAACTTCAGATGTCTTCTTTGTGCTGTTGGTAAGTCTTTTTGGCCAGAAAAGTAGGATGATGTGATTGGGTTACAAACTGGAAGTTTCCTAAATGTGCCTCATGCTATATTTGTGATGATTGAATTAAATTTCCTTACCCTTAGGGTTTAGTGATCAACTTAAGAACCAAATAAAAACTAAGGAACTGAAAAAAAAGAACATTTTCCCCTGATGTTCTGCATCTCAGTAAAGAAAATGAATTTTTCAGAGCTACATTATTTTGACTGGAAGAAACAAAACTCTGGCAAGGCAGCAGTGGTTATCATTTTGAAACAGAAAAATAAACACAAATTCTCATACTTAAAATTCAAAGTATTTCTTTGAATTTAGTCCAACTGAGTATCAATGTCTCTTGAGTATTGGTGTCTATGGGAGAACTCTGAAATGCTAATACAGTAACTGACTTCACTCTGGAGCACTTAGTCAAAGCCTTATGTTACAGAATAAGAAACAAAATATCTTATCCCCCTGTACCCTATGAAAGACACACTTCTGAAAGCAATATCCACAGGGGAATGCCCAATGAAAATATTTGCAGTGATAACAGAATCAAAACATTTTGTTATACCAATGCCCTCTGAACAGTTTGCATCAACTGAGCAGCGCAAACAGTGGTCTCAGTTCTCCCAAGAATAGTCTATTTTAGATGAATTACAGAATATCAAACTGGCTACATTGCTGAGTCAAATTTGGTCACATCACTATAACATGATTATTTTTTTCATTTATTTTCTTCTACAATAGAAGATTATTTTTTCCTCTCCTTTTCTAGAACACAGAGGAAATTCCTCTTTTGCATGCAATTTGGAAGTTCTGCAGAATACTTCATAGTCCACGTATCATAGGTACAAAATGGAGGCAGGTGAATTGAGGTGTCAAAATCACACAACATCAGAAGACATCATTCATGCAGAACGCAATGTCGCGTCCCAGGTGGCGCTCTTCCCAACATATTCTATGTCATGCAACACTGTGGCCCCCTGGGGAACAAATGACTAACGAGTTTACCAGGTTAAGTGTGCACGATCAAATATTTGTGAGGAGGAACAGGTCGTCAACAAATCATAAAATGATAGTAAGAGTTAACATTTTGCCAGATACTCTTCTCACCCTATGTGAAAAAATAACATTATTATTTCACTTTACACATGAGGAGACAGAGATAAAAAGAGAATATGTACCTCGTCCCTGGTCATAAAGCTATTTAATGAAAGAGCCAAAATTTTAAAGCAGATAGTCTTCCTCTAGAATCTGGGCTCATCTGCTTATAGGCAGAGGTTTGGTTTTTCCCCCAAAGGAAAGGAAAATAACAAAAAAGTGCAGAGTTCATGAGTTCTGCAATAAAAGGATTATTTGGAATGGCACTTGAGTAATTATCCAGGTTTAGTTTTTCAGAAGCAGGCACTGGGTTTATTTCCTATTAATGTTTAAAAATATAAGACAAAATAAATTGAGATTGGTCTTGGAGAGAGTAAGTTTAATTATACAGTGATTAGGCCTTCCCTCTTAATACAAAAAAATCGAATCTACATGAAAAATAAACAACAAAGAGAATTTTTAGCAGTAATTACCACATCCTTCTTTTCATTCATTTATTTATTTATTTTTGTAGAGTCAGAGTCTCACTTTATCACTCTCGGTAGA
This sequence comes from Arctocebus calabarensis, assembly GCA_963573935.1. Classification (NCBI taxonomy): domain Eukaryota; kingdom Metazoa; phylum Chordata; class Mammalia; order Primates; family Lorisidae; genus Arctocebus; species Arctocebus calabarensis. Next base: position 9,669 of record CAUYON010191151.1, read on the forward strand.
GTGCCGCGGCATCACACAGCTCACAGCAACCTCCAACTCCCTGGGCTTAGGTGATTCTCTTGCCTCAGCCTCCTGAGTAAACTGAGACTACAAGCACCAGCCACAATGTGCAGCTATTTTTTTGTTGCTGTTTGGTCAGGGTTGGTTTTGAACCCACCACCCTCAGTATATGGGGCCGGTGCCCTACCCACTGAGCCACAGGTGTCACCTCATCTTTCTTTTAAATGTAACACTTGGAGGGAAAAAAAGTATGGACTTTATTTTGTCATAGGCTTCCATGAACACAAGAATAAAGTTGACATTAATAAATGATAAAAACGAAATACATAGAAATCTCTATCTATAAGGAATTAACCCAATATGCTAACAGGAAGACAATGGCTGGCATACTTGTTCTCTTTTTTTTTAAGTAGAAAAAAATCTTTAATGCCAAATTCCATTGGAAGTATCAATATGAACCTATGATATGTTTTAACTTTTACAATGTCTCTACTTCTTTACATTGAAATAGTATTCTTGTTATTACAGCTGTTTTACAAACCACCTCAAACTTCGTGACATAAAAACTTTTTTTTATTTTTTGTATTTTTACACATACATGTGTTTATTAGGTTTCCACTTTTTGCCTTCACAGAATTAAAAAGGCTTAATATTTAATAACAATAACAGTGTTTAAGATAAGGACTAGAAACAAAAACCTCGAAAAGAATGAAAGAAGCTAAATACATTCAGAAAAGAAATCAGATGGTTACTGCATTGAAATATTAAGCAATAATAATGCAAAGAAAGTAACATTCACATTATCAAATAAGAGTATGTCTATTATAGAATGCTTTAACTGAGGCTCAGTATGGAGTCATCACTTAAAACTTATTTTTTTCCCAAAAGTCTCAAAAAATAGACAACTAATATTTATAAATAAAATTAAAAGATAATTTCAAAAAATAGATCATGCCAAATCTTATAGACAATAGAAAAAGAAGAAATAATTCAAAGTCATTCTACTTAATCAGGATACACCAGATATTAAAATTAGAGGAAATATATTGTTATAAAGGGAAATTACAAACATATTTCACTTATAAATGAGGATGCAATATCCTAAACAACATACTAACAAATTGAATGAAAACCTAATGTTTAAGTAACGTACTTTGGTCAAAATTGAATCCAGTTAATGTGAGAGTTAGTCACTATTTTCTTTTCTTTTTTTGTTTTCTTTCCCTCACCCCCTCCCTCCTTCTCTCTCTGTCTGATCTCCCCTTCCCCCATGCCCTACTGTGTCATTAATTGTCCTCATATCACAGTTGAACACATAGGATTCATGCGTCTCCATTCCTTTCATGTTTCACTAAGAATAATGTGTTCCACTTCCATCCAAGGTAGTACAAATGCTGCAGAATCTCCATTTTCTTGATGGCTGAGTAATATTCCATGGTATTCATATACCATAGCTTACCCATCCATTCCTGGGTTGAAGGACATTTAGGCTGTTTCCACATTTTAGAAATTGTAAATTGGGCTGCGATTAACAGCCTAGTACAGGTGTCTCTATAATAAAAGGTTTTTTTTTCCTTTTGGATCCTAGTAATGGGATTGCAAGATCAAACAGGAGGTGTAGGTTGAGTTCTTTGAGCTTTCTCCATACTTCCTTCCAAAAAGGTTGTATTAATTTGCAGTCCCACCAACAGTGTAGAAGCATTCCTTTCTCTCCACAGCCGCGCCAGCATCTGCAATTTTGAGATTTTGTGATATAGGCCATTCTCACTGGAGTTAGATGGTATTTCAGGGTGGTTTCAATTTGTATTTCTCTAATAATTAGGGATGATGAGCATTTTTTCATGTGTTTAGTGGCCATTTGTCTGTCGTCTTTAGAGAAGATTCTATTCTGGCATCCTTGTTCTTGAACTGATTTTATTCATGTATTTCCTGAAGACTTTGCATCTAATTTTCTTCTTATATGATAATGCCTAACTAAAGTAAAATTTGCAAGAATACGAGAGGGAACTACTCACAGTGTATTATGAGAACTTTTATAACATGATTTGGATTTATCAAACTATTTTCTCTGAGTTAAAATAAAGCACCTCTTATTTAAATGTGCCAGGCAACCGCATTATACAGTTTGTTTCCCAAGATGTATCTTCCACTTGACAGTGTTCATATATCATTCTCAGATCCTGACAGATAACATGATTGTAAAAATTTTACAACTGAGCAAGTAAGATATGTCAAGGATCACATGAAAGAAACTCTGGCAATTGGTAAAAGGCTTCTCAATGAAATGGAACACACTTACAACTGAAATAGCTATTGTTAAATATTGCAAGATAAAGGCATTTAGATGGAAATTGCTGGGCAAAGTCAAAAGTAGTAGATACACTTTGGAATTCAGCTTGGCCTTGCCACTTCAAAATGAAAAGTCACAAACAAGAAGAAAGATTATCTTCAGAGAACAAGGGTGAAAATTTCCATTCTGAAAGCTTTTAAGATAAAAAGATGTTTCCAATTTGTAACTAGGTTTAAAGGTGCCAAACACCAAATGCATTAAACAGAACTAAAATTAAGAATAGAAAACTTTTTCGATTTTCTGGAGAGTGATATAAAAACTCGTGATAGACTGTTCTATTAAAGCCACCTTCTTGGAAAGCTGAAAAACTATGTGATTTCTAATGATCAGAAAGAAAAGCTGAGGCCGCATGTAATCTATTTTTCTGTACCTATGGAATATTGCATAAGACTGCTGAAAATATTAGAATTAGTACTAAGAAAATATTTAACTGAATAATTAAATAATTAACATATGCAGATACTTTAAGTAAGCGTTACAGCAGTCTCCACTTGTGGGGGAGATATGCCCTGAGATCTGTGTTCTCAACCCTGAATAGCAAGTCTGGGCACACCTGAGACAATGCTTCCCATACAAAAATTGTGAGTATGTATGTTAGAATATGTGTAATTTTTTTTTTTGCATTACATTTCTTCTGTTGAGCTTCCAAAAACTCATATTGTAGAAAAATACATTGAAAGAAAAATTGTAATAAAGACTAGAGAGCAAATTTGAGAAGCAAACAAGATGTTGTGTACATATCTGGGGTGTGTTTGTGTGTGTGTGTGTGTGTGTGTGTTTGTACTTATTGTATTTTATTTTCCTATTGGTCTAGCTAAGCCCCGGGGAATCAGGGATAAGTGACTTAATAAAAGACTATAACATCAGTGACAACTTTTTCTCATCTTTTATATTAGCTGGATTGGAAGGTCAGTATGACTTTACCAAGAAATGCTGCCTCTGAGAATCCAAGCAGAGAACAAATAGCATCATCACACAAAGATGAGCAGCAAGGCAGACACTAAATGGAAAATAAGGAAGTTGGCAGCTTCTGTTCTTTGCCTACCTCTTTTTCCTTTCCAACCTCGCTCCCCACATCTAACTCCTTTGTTTTCAAAAAACAAAAGCCACTTGGGTTATCTCATCTGGGAGGGGGGGAAGAATTTGAATACAAGGCTGCTCAGTGGGTTGAAGAAATGAGCTGCTTTGTAAACAGAGGCTCTTTCTTTCCATCTGTCTCTCTGCATCCCTGGTTCTCTCTGCATAGCATCTCTCTCTTATTCTCTCTGCCTCTTCATCCCTTTTCTACTCCCTTAAAATGTCAGTTTGTACTTGCCTTTGTCTAACCACCCTTTTGATCTATAACTCCCCTTCGAAAAAGAAATTCCTTTTTTTGTTTTCAATTCGAATTACCCAGACAAGGAATGTCCTTAGCCCAATTCATTCCTTTGTGTGTAGTCTTGTATTTGATCTACATAAGTATTTGATCATTGTTATAAATTGAATTGACTCCCCCAAAACAAAGTCTTAAAGTCCTAACTTCCTAACTATGAATGTGTCTTTGCAAACTAACCACGTTAAGATGAGGTCATTTGTGTGGACCCTTAACCGGTCATGGCTGATGTTTTTATATGAAGAGGGAAACATAGACACAGACACAGAGTGAAGATAGCTGTGAAGACAAAGGCAGAGACTGGAGTTATGTTCTTACAAGGCAAGGACTGCTTGGGACCACCAGAAGCTGAAAGAGGTAAGGAAGGCCCCATGCTGACACCTTAATTTGGAACTTCTAACTTCCAGAACCGTGAGGGAATATCTTTCTGCTGTTTTAAGCCATGTAGTTTGTGGTACTTTGTAATGACAGTCCCTAAAAACTAATACAGTCACATTAGTTAATAGCTCAACCCTGATCCAAATATTTGGAGGGTGTTACTCGTCCAAAATATGACACTCTGCATTATAGATGAGTTTGGCTGAGTTTGTGGGAAAACGTTCTCCCTCTAGAAATTGTATGAGTAGAATACCAATCTCCACGTCTCTTGTCAAAAGCATACCTACTGGCTGCTGCTAATAAAAATTTCAGAAAAAAAAAGTAAAACTAGGAGTTTTTTGTTTTTAAATCAGGAGTCAATGGTTTATTCTCCATTTTTTATAAAGGGGAAAATTTCAAAAAGAAGAAAAATCAGTTCTTCTAAAACTGGAACTCATTAGGTTCTCTTTTCTTTATTGAATCATAGCTGTGTAATCATGGGGTACAATGTGCTGGTTTTATGTACAATTTGAAATACTTTCATCAAACTGGTTAACATAGCCTTCAGTGCATTTTCTTTTTTTTTTTTTTTTTGAGACAGAGCCTCCAGTTGTCACTCTGGATAGAGTGCTGTGGCGTCACAGCTCACAGCAACCTCCAATTCCTGGGCTCAAGCGAGTCTCTTGCTTCCACCTCCCAAGTAGGTGGGACTACAGCCATCTGCCACAACGCCTGGCCATTTTTTGGTTGCAGCTGTCATTGTTGTTTGGCGAGCCCGTGCTGGATTCGAACCCGCTAGCTCAGGTGTACATGGCTGGCGCCTTAGCCTGTTGAGCCACAGGCGCTGAGCTCAGTGCATTTTCTTAGTTATTGTGTTAAGACATTTATATTCTGCACTTAGTAGATTTAACATGTGCCCTTGTAAAATGCACCATAGTTGTGGTCCCACCAATCATTAGGTTCTTTTAAATGTCCTTTTTGCTCCCTCTGACATAGTTCTCATACTTTTCATGAAAGAATTTAAATATAGGAAAGATGTCATACTTAGCATTGACCATCACTTGTCATTTCTTGAAGTTTTCTGCTTCATTAGTATCATAAAAGACACTAAAACCTGAAATATAGCCAAGAAAGAAACAAATTAAGCCACCCAACACATCCTGCTCAGGCTCCTTTGAGTAAACCAGCACAGCCTCACAGACCAGTGAAGAACCGCCTTAGAAGCCACAGTAGCTGTTTGCACTTATCCTCTAGACTGGGGTTTGGTAAACTGTGGCCTGTGAGTCAATTCCAATGACCCTCATGTTTTTGCAGAGTTTCACTGTGGCACAGGCACGCCCATTCATTTGCATGTTGCCTGCAGCTGCTTTGGTGCTTTAAATTGTAACAGAGATTGTATGCCTGGCCAACCGAAAAAGTTTTTACTATCAAGAGGGGTATCTTGCATTTAGTATAAGACAATAATGGACTCCAAAGGATTAGGTAGTTTAGAGGACCAGGCTCTGGTCCAAGGTCTAATTGTCCACCTGCCCAGATCATTTCCTTTACATGAACTCTGATGAAGAGATTCTTTCCCCCAGGGAGAATCAACCACCTACCAGTCTCCCCTCCAATGGTCCCATAAAGAGCAAAATCAATAGTTTGGTATCATCTGACATTTGTCCCTCAGACTTCCTTGAAAGCCCATTACTATATTGCCCTAGATAAGAATTCTTTCACCAGCTGGGCACGGTGGCTCTTGTTTGTAATCCTAACACTTTAGGAGGCTAACGCAGGTAGATTGCTTGAATTTAGGAGTCAGAGACCAGCCTGAGTAAGAATGAGACCCCATCTCTACCAAAAATAGAAAAATTAACCAGGTGTTGTGGTAGGCATCTAGTCCCAGCTACTTGGGAGGCTTTGAGGCAAGAAGATCTCTTGAACCCAAGAGTTTGAGGTTGCTGTGAGCTATGATGCCATGACACTCTACATAGGGCAACAGAATGAGACTCTGTCTCAAAAAAGTAAAAAAGTAAAGACTTGTTCCACTAATCACTCCAGGGGTGATTACATACACACCCTTTTTCTAGGTAGTTTCAGACATAGAGTTGGCAACCTTGCCCTCAAACCATGAGGCAAACACACTATCTCCTGGTGTCTACATTTCAGCCAAGTCAGGTGTTCTCCTTTAAACCTAAAATCCAAGATCACCATGACCACAAGAGATGAATGCCAATCAGCCCCACAAAGCATAGGTTTTCACAAAGACCTCCAGGATCCTTCAACCAAAGGAGGCCAGGGGAGTGAGATGTCCTCTCAGATACTCTTAGCAAAGTATAATATCCTTCAATGTTCTGACCGGTAGTATGTACCTAATATCTTTCAGAATTAACAAAGAGAACATAGTGTTAATTGACATTTTTTCCTGAACAGATGCCCACACAACAGTGTAACATATTCTTCCCTCACCACTTGGACACCTCTGGTTGGGTGAGATCTGAGCTAGTGATGGCAGCTTTGTCTCCAGGTAAACCCTGAGAAATGTCTTTGAAAGATTTGCTGCCAGTACTGGGGGCAGTTGCCCAGAATAAAGACATCCCAAAATTCCTAGGTAGTTTAGATCATCTATTTTCATACTCCTAATCCAACTCTTTGTTTGTCCTAATTAAAAAAAAAAAAAACTATTTAACAAGAATAGGCTGAACTGGTGCTTGATGGTTCTGATGGTCTTGTGGAAACTAAAGATTTTCTCTGACCTGAGCATCACCAACCCAGATCCTTTGATATTTGTGCACTATCAAAATTGACAACTCAAAGACAGCAGTGTAGACCATTCTATCCACAATGATATTGTCTCTAATGACCTCTTTCTTTCCCTATTTCTCCAGAAAATGGGTCTCAGCTATAATTGAATATGACAGCTAACACATGGTCAATTACAGTACCATCAAGACATAGAGTGTTACCCCAAGGAACCTGGAAGCCCTTTCACATGTGTTAAGACCTTTCTCAGCCACCTAGAATAATTGAGAAACTCTCAAAATTTCAGTGTGTGCTGACTTTCACCTTTCACCATTTGCTGACATATTGTCACACAAATTTCCTTTCTCAGAAATAAAAGCAGCATCATAAGGAAGGGGGAATCCTTTCTGAAAGTATCTCTAGATACAGAAACCAGTCTACAGCCCATTAGCTGCAAGGTCCAGCCATAGGTTACCACTAAACAAATGCTTAAATATAGGGTGCATAAGAGTGTCTCCTGGTGTCCCTATAGCAAAAAAGAATGTGGTAGCCTGTTCTGTAAGGACAGGACACCATAGACTTTGTTACAGGCCACAGGGACACCTGCTTCATAATACCATCTGGGTTAGTCCCCAGAGTCATTCAGATGTTCCACAAAATTCACATGGACCCTGCGTCCACCAGCAAATGCTCAGAAGGCTACTACCTGCAACAACTCATGTGAAAGGTCATAGACTGGAGATGCTCCCATAGATTTCTGACCTACCAGTGTCCAAATACCTCACAAGACTCCTTGCCAATAGTCTTTGCCTATTCAACTAAACCACTTCTATTTTCAGTGGAGAATTCCAACATGAAGAAAACAACAGCCCATTTCAGCACTTACCCTTCTAATGGTGTTCTGGATCCAGGATGCACCGGCTTGCCCCAGCCAAATGTTAGATTTTTAGAAATTTTTTGAGACAGTTGGCATCACACTGGAAGCTTAAAATCAAGCCATTTAGGGCATATTTGCTGACCAAAGATCAGCAAATATTACAAAGTAGGGTCTTTCTTTTTCCAGAGAACTGCTGCTAAACATCTATTAGAACACTAGTGACACTGTTCCACCCCTATTGACCACCCAAATTCTTCCTTGTTTTTTTAAAGTGATATTCTACCTTTTACAATTGTGCAGCCACTTGATCACCAAGTTCCAGCTTCCAAATGCTTTCCATTTCTGAATCTACCCATTTATCATCCTCCCTCTGTTGCAAAACAGCAAAGAAACAAAGGGAACCAGCTGTCATATCTCCCAGCAACAGCACAACTGGTCCACACATCAAGGAATTCATTTCTTATCATCCATGATCCTCCTATACTAGTAACAACTATTAACACTACAATCGTTTTGCAACCCAACCCAACCATGTGCACAGCCTCCAAAATGGAGTGATAAAAATGTTTTTAAAACACAGATTAAAAAGTAGGCATTTGAAAACTTTTGATGGTAAGTACTTTAACTTCAGACTAAGTTGAAAGGAGCACATCCCCCATAAGAAATAGAGTAAGAATGATTCCTTAAATAAACTACCCCTGCAAAGGTGAGAGGAAAGAGCAGCTGTGAATGCTGCTGTGGTCCTGTTTGGTAAAATGGGGATGGTCTACTGCTGCTCGTGGAAATTTTAATATTCTGAAGATCTTAACTGGGATTATTTATCCCTCATGCTTTTCAATTGATTTCTCTTCCGTACAAAGGAAAAAAATCTTTTTCTAAATGCAAACCCCTTTAGGCTGCAGTAATAACTTAAAAGGATAAATCCTATTTTTTTCATCATTTTGATTACTGCACTCATTTTGGCCTCTTTCCGATGTTTTCTTTTGTTCATAATGAGACAGAAAGAAATAATTGTAAAAGCTCTGATTTATCAATAAATTGTTCCTGAAAGATACACATAAAATGCTTTTGTGGACCATCTGAACAGTTCTGAGCTACTCTGACTACAAAATCGTCCTCACTAACTTGCCTTATATATAAATTTACTATTGAAAATGCATTCCTCTGGTTAAAAAATAAAAAACATTTTAAACTATTCCCATTTTAGTGTGCATCAAACTGTCCAAATTTGGAAAACATACATTCTTCATCTACAAGCTTTATTGAGTGTCCAGAATTTATGAAGCCCTGGACTGCATTAAATAATATGTATATGAAGCTTAGCCTTGATCAAGAGAGAGCTTCATGAAGAATTCATGGTTCTTTCTAATCTAAAGTGTCCAATGATAGAACCAGGACAAGTTTATTTCCATGATGCAAGGGAATAGATTAGGTAATATGCCCAAGATCACAACCACAGTGCTAAAGCTAAAAGGTAAGCTACAATCTGGTTTCAAAACGCTAGGGTCTTTTTTTTTTTTTTCCCCCGAGTCTCACTCCATTGCCCAGGCTAGGGTGTCATGACATCAGCCCAGCTCACAGCAACCTCAAACTTCTGGGCTCAAGTAATCCCTGCCTTACCCTTCTGAGTAGCTTGGACTACAGGTGCCAGCCATAAGCCTGACAAATTTTTCTTTTTTTAGTAGAGACAGAGTCCCACTCTTGCTCAGGCTGGTTTCAAATTTCTGACCTCAAGCAATCCTCCCACTGTGGCTTCCCAGAGTGCTAAGATTACAGGTGTAAGCCCCTGTGCCTGACAACTCTAAGGTCTTTTGTATCTATTATGTTGCTTAGGGGAATAGAAAGAAGGGGATAATCTCTGGTAATATACATCAATCTCAGGAATTATGGCAAGTCTTTATCATGAATGACATCTGCTAAGGAATATTAAAAAATTTCACCTCATGCTCTGCAAAAATCTTTGGTGAGACAAAACACAACCTAAGAATTCCCCTTTCTGTTTTTTGGAATCTATGAATTAGGTATTGATTGAGAGGAAGTTGATGTTGACAGTTTTCATTTAATAGCCTTTGCTGTAACATATTATCACAGACTGGGTGTCTTAAAACAACAGGAATTTATTGCCTTATAATTATGAATGAGAAGTCCAATATCAAGATATCTGCAGGGCCACAGTCTTCTGGAGGCTCTGGAGGAGAATCCATTACTGGGGTCTTGCAGCTCCCAGTGGCTGTGGACATCCTTAGCTAAGTGCTTCTCTTTCTGCTCTGTCTTTGTGTTGCCTTCTGCTCTGTATCTGTCCTTTTGCCTCTCTCTTTTAGGGATATTTGCAATGGTATTTAGGGACCACTCAGATAATCCATGGTAATCTTCTTGTCTTAAAATCCTTAATTGCATGCACAAAACCCCTTTTTCTAAGTAAAATACCAACTACACGTTCTAGGGATTGAGATCTAATATCTTTGGGTATTATCCAGTCTCTTATTGTACTGGTGGAATCTGTTCTTCACACCACAGGAGAACCGCAGATAGTGGTATAAAAATTATTAAGCTATTTTTTCTTTCTTGGGTAAAAGGGCAAGATACTACTTTTTCCCTTTTCCTCTCCACACCCTCTCCCCATTATCTTTACCCCACCTTCCTCCCATGCTCAGTTGGGCCATATTTATGGGAAGGCAGATGTATGTTTCATTCACCTGGTTGACTAGGCCTACCCAGAATACAGACAGGTTAGCCAAAGGCTGTCAGTAATGCTGTGTTTACACCCAGGCTATGAGGGCACCACCACTGCTCTGGCACTATGGAGGCCTCACTTAGGTCTCACTACTGTTGTGCCCTTTCCCCTAGGCAGATTCTGTGGGACAAGAAGTAACTCCCTGGCTCTTGTCCCCTCCTCTCATCCTAGGTTCTGCAATCTTGAAATTAATTCCCTGACTTAAGGGCCCCCAGTCTTTTCTCCCAATGGTGGACTGAACTGCCAAGGTGAGCATGCCCAGTCCTAAGAGATGCCCAAGATGAGGCTATTTAAGGTGTGGATTCACTTTGATGAAGAGAATAGAACATCTAAATAGAGGAGTACCAGGCAAGAGGCAAGTGTGGGAAATGAAGGTGGATGGTCTATGAACTGGGAGCGCCATGCTTTCTGATCAAAAACCCTGCAAATATGAGACCATGAGAATAGAAACGAAGGCAAAGCCAGGTATGTCATGAGCTGGCCTTTGGGTTTTCCATGACATAGTAGGAGACAAGAGAATACCAGATAATTGGGAATAGGTAAGTACATTTGCTGATTTCATTTTCAATAAAGGCTAAAATATATAATAGTTGTCTTAAAAAGTATTAATGGCCTTAATAATTTTCATTTTTCTTAACTCAATAATTTCACCTCCTGGAATTCATTCCTTATAAATATTTCAAAATACAAGAAAGGCTTTACATGTGGATTTTCATTGTTCAAGTTGTTTTTTCCTTTTAAGAAGATAAAGAGAAATGCCCCAAATGCCTAGCACTTAGACACATGGCTAAATAAACAGCAGTATATTGAAATAAACATGATGAAATATATAAAAATAATGTTTACAAATTGTTTTAATAACATGGAAATCTGTATAACATTGAATAAAAAGTAAAAGAAATAGGATATAAAATTATAAGTACAAAATGGTCTCAAATATGTAAACATTCTTAAAAAGACTTGAAAGAAATAACTGAACTGTTAATGGTCCACAGATAACCAGCTTCTGGATTATTTTTATTACAATTTATAATATAATTAAAAATTATTTAAAATAACACACTACTTTGCACCTATATTTTTCTTAAAAGCAACATTAAAACTAAAACACTGACACCAGTTAGACTGGCAGATTGAACGTGTATTTTTTTGTAGTAAATCATAGCTGTGTATATTAATGCAATCATGGGGTACAATGTGCTGGTTTTATATACAATTTGAAATATTTTCATCAAACTGGTTAACATAGCCTTCTCGTCATTTTCTTAGTTATTGTGTTCAGACATTTATATTCTACATTTAGGGAGGAGGGGGGAGAATGGGTAGAGGGAGGGTAATTGGTGAGACCACACCTACGGTGCATCTTACAAGGATACATGTGAATGTGTATATTTTATCAGTTTCTTCCCCAAACCCAACTGAATGACAGCAAAGAGTTTTTGTCTGTGTGTGTGTGTGTGTGTGTGTTTTTTTAAGGGCATAAACACAACGAAAAAGAGAACAGGAAATAAGACACTAGTAAGACACTACTTTGAAAGCTAGAAAGCTGGAGAGTAAGAGGTGACTGACTAACAAGTGGACCTGGAAAAGATGACCTTACCATTGGCAGTGAGGAAAAGGCGGGCTAATCCACGAAAAGGTTTAAGAATTGTAGCACCTTATTTATAAGAAAGTAGGGGAACAAAGGAGCTATCAAAACAAGGGTATCAACTGAAAATCTTTATGAAATGCATTGAGAACCCTGGAAATCTCTCTAAACAAAACAGAAGACAGAGGTTTACTCTGATGGCTAGGTCAGAAGAATTCTGTACTCAACCTTCAGGCGGAGCTAAGGATTGGTGTTATATTAAAAATATGGACATTAAGTAAATGGAAATTTCTACTCACTTCCTCCCAAATGCTTCTATAAAGGTTTATGTTTTTCAGATGGGAAACTGACCAAGGCAAGAGAAAAGACTTACGTATACTAGCAAGTGGGAGAGGGGGAAGTATTCCGGCAGGCTATTCATTGATAAGCTTTTTCCATTTATACATAATAATCAACTAACTTTTTATTGTCTTATTCTTACAAATGACTAAAAGCCAAGAATTACAAGTTATTTGATCAAACTACAATGTGAGAGAATCAATGATATCTGAAAAGTTAAAAAAAATAAACAAGAACAATAAAATTCAACAGAAACAGAATGTCATAGGAGATAAAAAGTTTGAATAAATAATAACTGAAACCCTCTAAGAGGTAAAGTTATAAACTTGATCCATAAAATAAAAACCTAAGCCTATAAACCTAAGAACAATGAGGAAAAGACAAGATCTGTAAAAATTAAAAATAATGAGATAGCAAAAGTAAAGAAAATGTCAAGAAAAAGTTTGAGAGCAAAACCACCGTTGCTGGATCAGCAGTATTGCTAATGCTCAAACCTAACTGTGAGTTTGAGAGCAGTATCCTTCCTGCCTTCCAACAGTGCCTGCAACTAATATGTTTTCATAGATGATGGTTGTGGTTTGAAGAGTTCACCTGTGGCATTCCGAGCCTCCCTTGGAACTATTATATCAAAGCATTTTAACTTCATGAACAATGAAATTTTATTGCTAGACTCTGCCATTTATCTGGAAACAGAGGAATAGATTTCCCCTGCCTCCTATTTATCCCCATCATTCTCAAATACAGTCTATATGATAATTTTATAATACTAAAGCCCCCCTGGGTATTTTCCTTTCTTTTTCCAGGAGGCCTACACAAAATTGACTCTCCTTTTATGGCCCTCAGAAATAGTAACTAAAATTAGGAAAAAGTATTGACATGTTCCCAGAGGCAATCCACAGACTCTAGTAGTAACTTTTGCTAACATCAGCTAGCTCCATCCAAAGATACAGCCACATCATGAACTTCTCTGTGCTTGGTGCCCTAATCTACCCAAGATCAAGAGTTATCCCCTCCTTTAGTATATTTATGTTGCAGTTGCAGGTGCTGATAACATAAGGCTGTCTCCTTTTATGTGGTCATTTGACATTTTCACAGCAAGCAAAAGCTCAGATTTAATCATTTGCTTCTGACTCACTTTCTGAACCAAATTGTAATGGTGTTTAAATACCGTATGACAGTTCTGGGACTATGACAACACTGCTGCTCAGTGTTATTCTCACAACCAGGCATCTAGCTTTGTAGAAAGTTGAAGACTTGTATTTAAAAGCTTTTAGACTTTTAATTTGGCTCTACTAAAAGCTTTAAATTGTTTTTGTTGTCATTGTTTGAGATATACTTGGGTTCTAGAAAGACCAAATATATATGCTTGTCAAGATGGCACTTAGTTACAGTGAATCAGAATTATTATGTAAAAATGTTAGTTTATTAAAATAAATGTGTTTAGAAACCTGGGGCAACTGTATCCTGCTGTAATAAAGTTCAATACTGCAGTCTATAAAACAAGTAAGCATGTTAGAGAAAGTCACACCACAAAGATGTCTAATCAATTAGAAGTTATCTCAAAAATAAAATTCCTTCATCCACCTAAACCCCATACTTTGAAATTTATGAACTATATATTTTGGAACACATAAGTTCACTTTTACAACAGCTACAATATCTATCTGATAGAGTTTACAAAATAATTTTGCCTACATGTTGTCATTTGATCCTGTTTACGGACATATTAAGAGTACAAAGCAGCTCTTAGCTTCAACTTATAGATGGTGAAATGACTCATGATGAGATAAAACAGGTTTTCTGAAAATATATGTTCATCCCTTGCAGAAACCAATACTTCTGGCAGTATTGAAAGATAGAACCTGAGCATCTTTTTCAGTACCCGCAAGTAGCTAAACAAATATTTCTGGAAAAAGCAAAAACCTGAAAAAAAAATATTTTCAAAGTTACATCTTTCTTAAGGGGTTTGAAAGAACAATGTTTGCTGAAAAATGCTGGCTTCCTGGAAAAGACAAAAGCTCTTTTTACTTATACGCTTGACCTAAGTCATCCCTTGGAAGAATTGTCAGTTTGACCTGCTTTATCTTCCTAGGGTTCGTAGCCCAGAAACCACTCAGTTAGATAACTAAGATAAAAATCCAATCAGCACTGGTCTACTTGCCAGATATCCAGCCTGAATTAGTATAGTCTAATACACTGAAAGCTATTGAAGAAATAGTTCCTCTATTTTGAATTACACAAAGCCAACAAAATTACTTCAGTGAAGAATAAGTACAATTTTTATCAGTAAATGAAGCATTTCTTATAATGGTTGGCTTTGTGTATGTAGGACTGGGCAGTGGTGGCTATATTGTTTGGCAATCTTCTGTTTCCAAGAATACCTAACTCCACCATCCACCCCCAGAGCAAGGTCTGGATCTTGTTCATCTTTGTACTGCCAGGGCCTGTCTGCTACATGTATTGTGGGGACTAACAAATGTGTGATAGGGAATAAGGTAATTAGTGAATGAATAAACTGCTGCTGAATGTATCTTGGCAGAGAAAGAAGCACAAGCCATAGAGTCAGAAACACTTGGGGTTACTTCCCAGCCCAGCCAGACAGTAGCTGTTTGGGCTTAAGTTTCTCAATCTCTCTGAGACTCTCTTGTCTCAACTGTAAAAGGAGGGTAATCATGAATGATAATGCCTATCTTATAGGGTTGCTTTGACAAGGAAATGGGGAAATGAATATAAAATAATTCACATGTACAATAAATAATAGGTATGCTTTTTAACTATTTTCCCTAACTTACAAACATACTTTAACCATAAAAATAATTATCAAGTGAACTGTTTCAGGCTGTTTTGCGTTTCTGTAACAGAATACCACAGATTGGATATTTATGCAGAAAAGATGTTTATTTCTTATAGTTCTGGAGGCTGGTAAGTCCAAAATCAAGATGCTGACATGTGAAGGGCCTTCTTGCTGCATCATCCCGTGGGATAAGGCAGCATGAGAGAGTAAAAACAGAAGAGAACCAAACTTATACTTCTATCAGGAGCACATTCCTACTTGGTAACTAACCCACTCCAGCAATAATGACATTAATCTATTCAAGAGGGAGAGAGCCCTTATGGCCTAATCACTTTTAATGGTCTTATCTCTCAACAGTGCTGGATTTGGGATTAAGTTTGATGAACTTTGGAGACACATGCAAACCAAAGCACAAACTAAATTTCATTTTAGCCATGGATTTTCAAATCCTGAAATAATGAAGTTCAAGTACATTTACTCTCCTCTTTCAATACACAAAAAAAGGAATGATTAATTAAAGGTACAGACTAGCTGCCATTAACCAAAACTAGAAAAATGAATAATGTATATAAAGCATCATCCATTAAGATACCATCATAAATATGGTTTTGTTGTCATCTTGATTATTAATTTTATTGAGAGTGAATATTCATTTGACATCTTTAAAATTAACAAGTTTGTCCCAATAATCCATTGAAGTTTGCATTCTAGGTTGATTTAGTGATAACAAATTATGTTATATAGGAAAAGTATATTTTGTGAAATAGCTTGAAAGCTGCTTTTAAAGCCAAATGTGCAAAACCTCAATGGGACTTCCCTATTTCCATCATTACAGAGGATGAAAACCTGGCCTGGTCTGATTTCTCATTCCCTACCAGCCCTTCCATAATACAAATGTCATATTGAAAAATTTGGCAATTGCTTTAGGAAAGGTAAGTTGCCCAGATCACTGGAAAATGTTTTGACATTTCAATGACCCTTCCATAGCGCTTTATAAAAGAAGTTCCAATTAGGCTTGAGGCTTTCATCTTATTTACTATACTGACCCTGGAAATAAAGGCTATGAAGTTGAATGCTATTTTTGCTGTGGGCTCAGGGCTGCAAGCTCTATAAGAAAAAACTAGAACTTCAAGCCACCTCCCAAGAAGATGAAAGTTGATGAAAATTGCTGTTTTTCATGAAGTTTATCACCATTTCCCCGCAGCACTATTTTTTTTTCCTTTGGCCATGGCCCAACACAGATGTTCACTTTGGCTGGCAGTACATAGGGAAGTCTCTAATGTTGGAAGGTCATGATTTTGCTGCTAATTTATCATGTAACCTTGAATAAACCTCTTCATCTCTAGATCCTCTGTTTTCTTATATGTTAAATGAGCAGGCTGTACCAGATGATTTCCAAGCCCCCACACCCCACCTCTGCTATCTGTGCCAACTACCCACTGCTTCCAAACAGAACTCAGGTCTTAGAACAGAACAATCAAAATGAACTGAGTCTGGGGCTGACAGACCCCACAGTTACCAGTTCCAGAGTCCAGAAATGAGGCAGAGACCCCAGCAGACACAGGGGGGTTCTGACTCAGGACAGTTTTTGATTTCCAGACTTACTTGAAATAGTGCTGGACAGAGACACTTCTACTTCCTCTCTGGTGTTAATGAGGACCCTTTCTTTGAATGTAGTAGAAATCATGCCAAGGTCGCTTAAGGAAAAGAAAGAAAAGGTTATACAAATATGATCTTGACTAAGAAAAGAATGGAACTGGGAATCCCTCAGAAACCTGGGCAGAGCTCTCTTACTGCATTTTGTCTTAGCTCTTTTCTGTATATCTGGTTTCTCTTATCCCTCCTCTCCTTGCCCTTTCCTCTTCTTCTTTCTTTTCCTCCTCCTCCTTCTTTTCTCTCTCTCTCACCCCCAACCTAATAGGCTTTCTCTACTCTCAATCCACATTAAGAAATACAGACTCACCAACACTCCTGTCTTCAAATGTCACAGTTCTACTCCTATGTAGAGAAATGACTGTCTCTAAATCCAATTTCAAATTCCAATGTCACTGAACAGATAACCTGAATTGACCAGGTGTCCATATCTTATCCCAACAAACGTGGGGGGAAAAGAAACCTCTTACGGCATAAGGCACATGTGACATATTAATGGGCAACGTTCTAAGACTGACTGTAAGGCCTCATCTTGTTAAGCTGTCCTTACATATAAGCAATGTAACAGGAAGTCTCTAATGTTGGAAGGTTCTGGTCGTGATTTTGCTACTAATTTATCAAAGCATATAACCTTAATCTTTAGGTCCCATCTGCCCATTTGAAATTGGTTATATGAATCTTCATGATCACTAACATTTATAATATAGCTAATGGCCAAATTATTTTTTTAACTGTCAAGTTCTCTATCTTAAGGAATACTAGGCAATTAAGCATAATCACATTTAAAACAAGAGATCTTTAAATGCCTTATAAAGATTGTACTTGATTTACTGCTGTCACTTGGTTAACATAATTTGGAATATTAGATTCCAGAGACAATTTCCTCTGGAATTTCTTCTTGAAATAATTCATTTCTAATCAATATGAAACACTGTGTCTAAGTTCCCTAATAGGTACGTCTATAGCTTGTATTATACAAAGATTCCACATTGATGTCTGGTCATTGAAGATAGCTTGAGAAATCACAAGAAAGGGAAAAGAAATGGCCAGAGACATTTCAACATTTCTTTTTTCGGTAGCATTGAGGAGGTGATTGCTAGGTCCTATGAAAGATGTTTAGAACACTTCCTTTCCTAGCTACCAAGGCAAATTGATTTTTCTCTATTTAGTTCTTTGTCCATTCAACAAGTAGTTATTGGTTGTCTACTCTGAAAAAATAATAATTTGCTAAATTCTTTTTTCCACAAATAATCAGATTAGTTGTTACCAAGAGAAAATATTCTCCACACTGCTCAACTAAGATTTGCCTATGAGTCATGGTTTATCTACCACATTTTCACAATTTTATAGGTTATTTTATTTCTGAATGAAAAAGCATACATTGTAAAAACTTTCAAGTGCTAGAGAAATGATTCCAGCAGAATATAAAAGTCTCCTATAATTCCAGTCTTTCCTCTATTGCTTGTAAATTTTAGCAGATTTTTCCTATGCATATGCTGATATGAATTCTGTGTGCATGTAATTCACTGACATATATGTGCATAAAAGACACATTTTTTAATAATAGAATCAAAATGTACATTTTATTCTACAATTTGCTTTGGTTGATAATTATGTATTATACATGTCTGTTCCTATCTATCTCAGTCTTTTAAAAGGCAGCATAATAGGCCAGGTGCAGCCCATAATTTTAGTACTCTGGGAGGCTGAGACAGGAGGATAGCTTGAGCTCAGGAGTTTAGAGATCAGCCTAAGCAAGAGTGAGACCTTGTCACTACTAAAAATAGAAAAATTAGTCAGGTATTATAATGGGTGCCTGTAATCCTAAATACAGAGGCAGAGGATCACTTAAACCCAAGAGCTCAAGGTTGCTGTGAGCTAGGCTGATGCTAGACACTGTAACCTGGGCAACAGAGTGAGACTCAATCTCAAAGAAAAAAAAAAAGGAGAATAATCCCTTATTTAAATACAGCAAATGTTATTCAGATAATCTCCTGTTAATATCCATTTTAAGTATTCATATTTTTTTCTATACAAGCAATACTACCATAAACACTCTTATATTTTTATTTCAAAATATTAAGGGGGTACAAATGTTTTTGTTACATGGATACCTTGTACAATGTTTAAGTAGGGCATTTTAGTATGCCCATCACCGGAATAGAGTTCATTGTACCTGATAGGTAACTTTTTACCCCTCACCCTTTCCTACTCTCCCCTCTTCTTGGATTCCAAAGAAAAACTTCACATTTCTTTGTGCCTGTGTGTGTCTCTCTATTGTTCCCCAATATTAGAATGTATGTGTGATGTTTTTAGCATTCCTGAGATATTTTGCTTAGGATAATGGTCTCTAGCTTCAAGCTGCTAGAAAAGACATTATTTCATTCCTTTTTATAGATGAGGAGTTCTCCATGGTATATATGTACCACATTTTTTGTCCACTCATGAATTGATAGTCACTTAGGCTGATTCATATCTTGGCAATTGCGAATTGTGCTGCAATAAACATTCAAATGAATGTGTCTTTTTAATAAAATGACCTCTTTTCTTATGAATAGATACCCCCTAGTAGGGTTATTGGATTCCATGGTAAGTCTACATTTAATTTTTTGAGAAATCTCCATTCCTTTTTCCATAGAGACTGTACTAATTTGCAGCCACACCAACAGTGTATGTTTCTTTCTCTCTGCATCCATGCCAGCATTTATTGTTTTCTGACTTTTTAATAATGGTCATTTGACAGGGTAAGGTGGTATGTCATTGTTGTTTTAATTGCATTTCCCTGATCATTAGTGATGTTGAGTATTTTTTTCATATGTTTGTTGGCCATTTGACTATCTTCTTCTGAAAAATTTCTAGTCCTGTCTTTTGCCTACTTTCTAAACATTTGTCTTGTAAAGATATTGATTTAAAGTCTATTTTATCTGATATGAGTGTGGCTACACCTGCTCACTTTTGGTTTTCATTTGCATGGATTTTTTCATCCATTTATCTTGAGTCTCTGTGGGTCCCTGTGAGTTACATGTATTTCCTGGAGACAGTATATATTTGAAGTTGTTTTCATCCATTTAGCCAGTGCACATTTTTAAGTGGACCATTAACACTGTCTACATTAAATACGAGTATTGACATGTGGGATACTATTGTTCATCATGTTGGGTAATACTTTGTTGTTTGGTTTTCTCTCTTGTGTTTTACAAGAGTGATGAGCTTTAACAGTGATGTGCTGTTCCTTGTATGATGTAGTTCTGCATATTTCATGTCATTAAAAAAAATACCCTTAGTGTTTCCATGTCTGGAAAAGTTCTTATTTCTCCATTGTTTATGAAACATAGTTTTCAGGATACAAAAGTCTTGGCTGGAAGATGCTCTGTTTAAGAAGACCAAAAACGGAGCCCCAATCTTATTTGTGCCTTCTCCACTGATAAATCTGCTGTTATCCTGATGGATTTTCCTTTGAAGGTTAGTTGTTGCTTTTGTCTTGTTGCTTATAGAATTTTCTTATTCCTGTTGACTTTGGCCAAGTTTATGACTGTGTGTCATAAAGATGTCCTATTTGCCATGAATCTTCCTGATTGTCATTGACCATCTTGAACCTGGATATTTAAATCTCTAACAATACCAGGGAAGTTTTCTGTGTAAAATCCATAGGTTTTCCTTGATTTTTATTTTTCATTCTTTTCCCTTAGGGATCCTCATAATTTATACGTTGGTTTGCTTCACATAGTCCCATATTCTACATCTTTGACTGGGTTGGTTCAATAGCCTGCCTTCAAGCTCTGAGATTCTATCTTCTGCTTGGTCTAGTCTATTACTGAAGCTTTGTGCTGTATTTTAAAATTCCCTGAATAACTCTTTGATTTCTTTAAGTTCTGTTAATTCTTTTCTTATGTTGTCTGGTATTTTTAGTGCCTTTTTTCTGTTTTTGTCCTAAGGACCTAAAATAAAAGTTTATTTTCAACTTTCTCTTCAATCCCATTTATCTGATTTGCTATCCATACTGAAAATTCCATTTCTGTTATTTTAACAATTTTCTTCTCATTAGGTTCCATTGCTGTAGATCCATGTGAACATATCTCTTGGATATGTTGAATTAGCTTGTTTTTTCATGTTGCCAGAGTTCTTTTGCTGGTTTCTTCTCATCTGAAAACTCTTCTGTTAGCTCGGAGAAGATAGGTTGTGGCACACCTCTTCTCCTTTGCTGGTAACTCTCCTACTTAGTGGGAAGAAGGAGAGGTGACTAGATAGCACTTTTGTGACCTCCTCTAGAAGACTGACCTGGCAGGAGAGAGATGGATGCCCCAAGAGCCTAAGATTCACCTGTTCTATGTTATGCTATTCCCCTGATTGTCACAGTCTCTGCCAGTGCCAGATGATCCCCATACAGAGTGATGGTTTGGTCCCCAGGCCACTGTTGGAAACTCAGGTAGGGGACTGGGGAGGTCCCTCTCCATGAAGACTGGCATTGTAGGAGATTGCTCTGTTTAAGCCATGGCACTCACTGGCAGTGTTAGAGGCTTAGAGCCTTAGGAACAATGGCAATGAGGAAGTGTCAACCTGGGGTCATGGGCCTGGCAGCAGTGTAGGAACCATGGGGGAAGAGACCTGGACCTAGCAGCTTGGGGGGTAATGGCGACATGGCCATGGAGCTGGGCCTCCAGGCAGCCAAAACTCTCCCCCTTCCTGGGTCCTGCAGAGGCAATCACCACAGAGCTTCTCAGGTGGCATGAGTGGCACCCATCCTGGTCAGATCCTTGGCTCCCAGTCACAGGGCAGATGAGAGCATCACTCTCTCTATTCCCTTCCCAGCCTGACTGGGGTGATACAAAGATGGCTGCAGCTAAGCCGAGCCCCATGTAGATCTGGAATTCTGGACCCAAGAGCTGGCATCAGTTCCAACAAACTGAGAACAGGAACCAGGAGGTCCCTGCTATACCCACTCTCCAGTACAAAATTGGAGACTCCAAGCAGCTCCTAATTAATCCAGAAGTCTGCAGTTTCTACGGGGCCTGCAATAAGCCTGCTGAAGTTTCACATATTAGAAAGATAGACAGATAAAAAGATGACCAACTCATGACCCTATGTCTTTCAATAACTCACAACCCTATGTCTTTCTCTAGTTACTGCCATCACCTTTCCCTTTGCTTCACAATTAAGCTTCTCAGTGGAACAATCTACACTTTTATAATCAAGCATTCACTATCTCAAATCTACTCTTACTTCAGAGTCCCAGCACAAAGCCCAGCATTCTCTCCTCCTTCCCCACACATAGATGCCTCCCCCAGATACCTTCTGATATTGCTGAGTAGACCATCCATCACCTTCTCCTTCACTCTAAATGTCCCCCCCCATCCCTTGTCCGATGTTCACAATCCTTTCTCCAAGAAGAGCCATCTGTAGGCGAGCACCCACCTATAACTTTCAATCCTCTCCTTGACAGAGGCACACACAGGCTGCTTCTAGTCCTCATCTTGCCCCCTTCTCCTCTCTAAATACTATTAAATGTATCCTTCTGTGCATTGGAGTCAGTATTTCTAAAGAATGAAATCCTAGAACTGAAAGTGCTAAATCAAATGGTAATAACTGTCAGACTGCTTTTCAGGAGGTTCTTACCAAATTATAACCTAACCTAGAGTTTGTGTCAATTCCAGTTCCCTACACTCTGTCCAGCAGTAAGTGTCTAATAAATCATTGCTACTTCAGATGAGAAAAAAAGCCTACTCATTGTTTTAACTTGCATTTCTTGGCAAAACATATTTGTCTATATTTATTTGGATTTCTTTGACACTGGACATTTTTTTTCCTCATTTTCTTTGGAATTGGTTTAATATTTGTCTGTTCATATATTACCTTTCATATAAACTTCATGGTTTCATTTGCTCTTCAGGAGATTTGTGATTTGAAAGTCATACCAAAAATATAAATAAATGTCTTAGGTAGTCAACTCTATTGATTTTTCCCTTTATGTTTTCTGGTTGCCATGCCACATTTTCTTGCATTTGTTTTTCATGCTGTTTTAACAAATTAATACAAATCTAGCAGCTTACAATAACACAAATGTATTGGCTTAGAACTGTGGAGGTCAGAACTCTTACAATCAGTGTTGACAGGGCTACATTCCCTTTGGAGAGTCTAGGAATAATCCTTTTCCTTGCCTTTTCATATTTCCTTGCCTTGCCAGATTCTAGAAGCCACCTAAATTTCTTGGCTCATGGACCTTTACTTTAATTTCAAATCTGGCAGTTCAGTATCCCCTGTCCCTTTTCCTCTTCCTCACTCCCTTTCCTACTTCTCCTTCCATTGTTATATCTCCCACTCTGATCCTGGACCTCCTACTTCCCTCTTATAAGAACCCCTGTAGTTGTACCACCCAGAATAATCTCCCATCTCAACATCTTTAACTTATTCACATCTGCAAGACTTATTCACATCTTTTGCCTTTGGGATAAGATGTGGACATTTCTTTTTTTTTTTTTTTTTTTTTGAGACAGAACCTCAAGCTGTCACCCTGGATAGAGTGCTGTGGCATCACAGCTCACAGCAACCTCCAATTCCTGGGGTCAAGTGAGTCCCCTGCCTTTGCCTCCCAAGTAGCTGGGACTACAGGCACCCGCCACAATGCCCAGCCATTTTTTGGTTGCAGCCATCATTGTTGTTTGGCTGGCCCAGGCTGGATTTGAAGCCGCCAGCTCAGGTGTACATGGCTGGCGCCTTAGACCGTTGAGTTACAGGCGCCGAGCCAAGATGTGGACATTTCTGAGGGTCCTTGATCCTGTTTACCATCTCAACCAAACAATTTAAAGATCATTACCTACATAAGCTTCTATTCTTTTGTGATTTTGATTTTTATAGTTAGAAAAATGTAGAATTGATTTCAATAAGCTTATAAGTTACTTAAATTTCATAAAAAATAAAGAAATAAATGCCCTTGCCTTTCTTTTCTTTTCTTATTTCTTTAATTTAAACAATAAGCTTGCTAACGTTTCACAGATTAGAAAGATAGACAGATAAACAAATGGATGGAAAGCATTCGTGACCCTATGTCTTTCTCTAGTTACTGCCATCACCTCCCTCTTTGCTTCACAATTAAGTTTCTCAGTGGAACAATTTGCACTTTTGCAATCAAGCATTCACTGTCTCAAATCATCTCTTATTTAATTTTCCAAGTGTTCTCCTGAATCTAGTCTCATTATCCATCCTTAATGCTGTAGCCAATATGTTCGTCCTAAAATTTAAATCTTTAAGTTCACTTTCCAGCTTAAAAACTATTAAAACTTCCCCATAACTGCAAGATGGAATGCAAACTCCTTGGTGAGATGGATGTGACACTGCTGGTCCGGACCAGTGAGGAGCACCCCTCTAGGTTCATCTCTGCCAGTCCTTTATGTTCCAATCACAAGGAGCAACTTGAGATCCCACCAACCGCCTATACTGTCTTTATCTTCAGGTCTCAGAAACTTGTGCTTCTTTACCCATGCTTCCCTATGCATGCCAGGCAAAGGGCCATCATCTCCCAAGACTCAACTTTCTATACAGAATTTTCCCTAACCAACCTCCCTACCTCCAAACACACACCTTGCAGGCCAGCTGTCCCCTTATCAGTACCTGTGTCATTCCTCTAGACTATAGAGACCTGAGACATGTTGCAAAGGCTTGATTTACATGCTTTTATACCCTCTCAAACTTTATTATCTTTTCGACCTTAAGTCAATCAAGCTTAATGTACAGTTGCAGAAAGACAAAGTGCATGTGTGTGCCGTGCAAATCATTTCTCAAGTTAAGTTCTCCTTAGTACCTCCCGTGACAACTAATTCCTCTCCCTAAACACCTTTGTATTTGTCAAGCATATGAACAGAGAAATGTACTACTCTACATATATACATACGATTGTAATAATAAAGTGCTCATAAAAGTGTTGGGAGGGCTGAAGGAGAGGTAGCCAGGGGGTATCTTGAGACCTACTGGGTTCAAAAACACTCTACTATACAGCTCAGAAAAACTCTGCCATCAATTCAACTGTTGCAGCCACCACAACTGTCATAGGACTCCTGTCTTCCAGGTGATAGATAGGATGACTTCAGGTGCTGTAACTTCCCCTCCACATTCATAATTCTGGGCTTTGCTTGCCAGCAGGAATGGCAGGAAGATTACCCACTGCCTCTCTCCTGTTTTCCAATCTCATGCAAACACATCTTCCTGGTAGAACCTATTTTACAGTGAGAACATTATCTGCAAAAGATACTTAGCAAAATTCCTCCATGGAATTGAGCAATGGAGGACAGATCACTATATTTTTGCTTTCAAGCTTTTTGCAACACAATACAGACATAGCAAGAGGCATGGGGCAAGCTATAGAAAGAGGTGAGAATGGATGTTTGGAGTCCACGGACAACTTAAAATTTTCCCTTCTATATAGAAACTTTACAACCACACTGCTCTGTGCACATCCATGTCAGGATTTATAATATTTTACTGTAGTCATGTATTGTTATTCTTCTTTCACAAGTCTCTAAAGTCCTTGAAGAGAAGACTGTGTCACATTCATCTCTTCATGTCACAGTGCCCTGAGGGTGGTCAACAAGCAAGCCAAGAAAGGATGACTTAACAAATGTGCAAAAAGAGCCAAGAAGTCCAGTGTGCATTGCCCTTCCTGCCTCAATATACGCTTCTCATACTAACTTGAAAAATCCACACACAAAGCAAGAGACGAAATCAATCCATCTCAAGAGGGCTGGTTTTGATGTTGGAGAGGTCTGTATTCAAATCCAAGTCCTGTGTGATCTTGAGAAGCTTAGCTTCAGTTTCCTTACCTTTTCTTCTTTAGAAGGGCTTGTTAGAAATATTGAATGAGGCAACATAATAGATGATGACCAAAACTAGTTTTCTGGCCCTTCTTGTCCCCTCCCACTGTGTCTTTTTTTTTTTTTTTTTGTAGAGACAGAGTCTCACTTTATCGCCCTGGGTAGAGTGCAGTGGTGTCACACTGCTCACAGCAACCTCCAGCTCTTGGGCTTAAGCGTTTCTCTTGCCTCGGCCTCCCTAGTAGCTGGGACTACAGGCGCCCGCCACAGCGCCCGGCTATTTTTTTGTTTTGTAGTTCGGCCGACGCCAGGCTTGAACCCGCCACCTTTGGTATATGGGGCCGGTGCCCTGCTCGCTGAGCCACAGGAGCCGCCCCCCACTGTGTCTTTTAGTTGGACATTTATAGATACCTCCAGTATCTACAAATGGGAGCATAAGAACAAAAATATGTGATACAAAGGAATATATAAATATATATATACACACACATTGATTTAAACTTTTTATGCCATGACTGATAATCTTAATGACTTTGTCTCTTTGTAGTCTTATATCTGAATATTTCAAAGGACTTTATAAGCAACAATTATAGTACTTAATTGATAACAGCAGCAGCTGAAGCTTGGGGGTTGGGTGATTTGTCACTTTCTTCATGTTCCTTGTAAAACAAGAAGATTTACTAGACTTTTTATACTTTTTTTTAGTGTTTTGATTATGTAAAATCTTATTTGCTGTGTAAAATCTTATTAGCTGCAAAGCTCCTTTTAAATACAGACTGTTGGAAGTTGTCTGACCAAAATTACATGTTCAAGGGCAGAAAAAGAATTGGGGAGACAGGACCAGAGGACCTAAACTATGAGTTAATTTTTTACTTCTAATTTGCTATAATTTAGGAATCACTCTTGCATTTTCTAATTTTTTTTCCTCATATTCCTCAAGCTTCAATTTCTCACCAGCCTGCTTTAGGACTGGGTTGAGTAAGTCTAAATCTCTGAGTTTTGATGCCTCTTATCTCTAAATTGATTGAACTATGCAATCTCTGTTCTGGCTCAACGGTTCTATGAGTCTTTACGTACAACTCTAAGCCCCCTGAACACCAAGGGACTAACTGCACTTTTCAGGAGTAGTACATGAGAAGTCAAAAATTCAGTCTTTCTGCCTTTCTTTCTGAGTGGAAATAGCAGCAAGTAGCAATGGAGGGCAGATCACTATTTGTCCTTGCCAGTACTGGGGAGAGAAGCCATAGGTAGGGGGTTGAGAGTGGCATATAGAGGCCAAGCAATGCTAGGGAGGAAGCTGAAAAAGCAGCTCATAGACAAGATGCTGAGAGGCTCAGGAGCCACCAAATAAACACACATGTAAAAATATAAAGAAAAATATAAAAATGACCACGGGATAATAGCACTGAAAATGTGTACCTTTGACAATGAGCAATCCAACTTGTATCCACCCTTTGCCCCGTCTTTTTATGGGTAATACAAACTAAGATGAGAAGAGAGATTAGCAATTTGTTCAAATATCTGAGTTATCTTAATCTGAATTGAGTTATCAAGTATCTAAATTAATACAATAACTGAGTTAACACGTATCAGATACTTGCTAATTGAAGTTAGTAGTATTTAAGTGAAGATAAGCTTTTTGATTTCTAGACAAATGCCCACCAAAGTATAGATCATATTTGCATATGCCTTTGTCAACCATACTTGGCCACACCTGGATTCAGTCAAAACCTGTGCCATTCCAAAGTATATGATATACAGACTGGCCCTAACACAGGCATTATCCATTTGCTCTGAAGTTGCCCCAATTGCTCCAGGATGGATGTTCAGAGGCTCTGAGGACTTCTGCTTATGAAATTTCCATTGGTCCATTGTCTCCTTTGGTCTTTTGGTCAGCAGCCTTCTACAAATGCTTCTCACATCCCAAGCCCCTTCTGTGTAGTTTCTGACCCTATAATGCTGTCCAGCTCAGTAATCAGACATTCCATTAGTCAAATTTATGATAATACTTTCTTAAAAATTTAAAAACCCTTGAAAATCCCAAAAGTTTGCCTGATAACAAGCATTTGTTTTTCACTTATGGGACTGCAGGTCAGTTGAGACTTTGCCTGGTTTTATTCCATGAGCTCTACCATTCTGGGACCCTAGTACATCTATATATCCTATTCTTATGGCAGATAGCAAGGGCAAAAGACTGGACCAAATTGCAAAGCATATATAAGTTGCCATTTGGAAAGGGCACACATCACATCTACTCACATTCTATCTGCCAAAGAAGTCACAAGGTCCAACATGACTATGGAAGAGAAAAGAGCCATCTACTTGGAGTCCTGGAAAGGGTGGGGATGTGTCATACTCTTACAGAGAAAGAAGCAAATAATTTGAAACAATAACGCAGCATACCTATGCTGTATATTATGTGTCACTTGACTGGGTTAAGGGATGTCCAGAAAGTTGGTAAAACATTTCTGAGGGTGTCTATTGGTGTTGCCAAAAGAGATTAACATTTAAATTGTCTAAGACTTTAGTCAGTCTATAATTTTAAAGGAGTAATTTGCCCTTTAAGAAAAATGAGATCTTTTCCTGAATCAACAGGCTACATATTATGTAACAGTGGGAGCCCTTTCAAAAAAACAAAATTCTTTTTTAGCAATACTCCTTGCCATTGAGATGGCAAAATCATTTTTTTTACCTTATTCAAATGCATCTAAATGTTTTCTTAGTATCTGTAGATTCTTCCCAAAACAATAAGGAAAAGCACTCATGGGAGCTAATGGCAAATTTAGATTTTAGTAGATGGGCTTTCCCAATGATTTGGTCCTAGAAAGAGTATGGGTTTGGGAGTTAGATTATTTTTTCCCAAGCAGTAGCTCCACCATGTTGCATGACCTTCAGTTTATTGCTTAAATTTTCTATAATAAAAACATAATACCTGTCAACACAGACTAAAAATAATTGAGATAAAAATAAGAAAACACCCTATAATTTCTAGAAGAACTTATATATTAGTGATTACTGTTGTTACATCTATAAAATACTGCTCTATTAATTAAAAGTGCATCTATAATGTGTTTTATGTGAAGATAATGATGTATTAGGCTATCCCTTTAAATTAGGCATAGAATGCTTTTAATTTCAAAAAGTCCTCAAAAATCCAAACCAGGTATATATAAGATAATTACTCAGGAAATTTAAAAAATTTTCTAAGAGTCATCTGATCTACTATCTAGTTGGCTTAAAGCCATTGATATAAAACAAATGACCCACAGTAACATATTGATTTACTATTTCATCTTATAAAACATATTCCAGTGCTCAGGGCTCTTAGGGCATGGGATTTTCAAAGAAGAATAATGAGACTAACTTGAAATTAAAAGCACTTGAAATGGCTGGATTTTTATGAAAGAGAGTTAAGTAAATAATTCAGTAAATATGCATGTATAAACCCCAAATTGGAAGTGGGAGTCTCTCCCCAACTCTAAAAATGCAAAAACCTCAAGGAAAGAAATAATTCAGGAGAATAAACAATTGATTTAGAGGAATACATGCTAATCAAGAGTCTAAAAGGGATTCCTTGGGATGGGTACATTCCCACCCCGCAGGTACATTGCACGGGTATATTTCACACTTTCTGGATGAAGGACACACCAATAACTCTGATTTTAACCTTACAAGAGCAAACTATGTAACCAAAACATTTGTACCCCAATAATAATTTAGAAATTTTTTTAAAAGGGATTCATTGGGCTCCTTGCTCCTTGAGGAAGCAAAAATAACACATAAAGATTTGTGGCGCTTGCGACAAAAGGTCTCACTATGCAGACTAAAGGTAAATCAGGATGTAGACATGGCCCAGCCTCCACCCAACATTCCACGCCATTGGTAATACCCAGGAAGGAGCACAATAGATGCAGAGTGGGTACTCAAAAACCAGTCTTCACTCACATTAGTGGTATATGCACCAAAAAGCCAGGTATATCAGCTGTCCTCCCCACTAGTCTTTAATAAAGACCTCTCTTGGACTATAGCTTGCATTGATCAATAGCTATTGACAAACAGCATGAGTGATATGTATCAGAGCTCCTAAGGCTCTGCTTGGTCTTTATCAACATTATTTCTACATTAAATCTCCGTGCCAAGAATAATATGTTCCAGCTCCATCCATGTAAACATGAAAGAGGTAAAGTCTCCATCTTTCTTAAGTCTGCATAATATTAACCAGTTTGATGAAAATATTTCAGATTGTATATGAAACAGCACATTGTACCCCATGATTGCATAGATATACACAGCTATGATTTAATTTAAAAAAAATAGCGGGGAAATCCAGGTTGCTTAATAAAGGCCAAGTATTATTACGGAAAAAAAAAAAAGAAAAGAAAAGTCTCCTTGCTCCAGAGAACCCATAAGATTCCAGAAAACAGCAGAAAGTAGTTGGGGCCAAATAGCATCCCCACCCATATCTGTAATTAGCTGAATCTGAACAAGTTTGGCTTGAGATCTCTCCTACAGGGAAATATGTGAGTCAAACTAATGAGAGAATTTTAATTCTCCTTTAAATATCCTTGATTGTCCCAGAGTTCCAAGGTAGCCTTTAAACTAAAGATAGCTCCACACCATCTTAGCCATTACTTAAAATGCTTACTGAGCCCCCTGAGAAGGAAGTCAGGAGTGCTGTCATTTGAGCATGCAGAACATAACAAAGTACCTTTCAATCAGCCTTTGTGGGTAATTAATTTTTATGGGACGATACACATTTGATTGACTCTCCACTGTTGATTCTACCACTTCTCACTATGCATCAGCAAAGGGGATTGATTCCCTTCCAGGGTGGGCACTAAGTCTCCATGCCAGCATGGAAATTTCTTCACCCACACAAGCACCAGGAAGCCAGGCATAGGCCAACAGCTTGTGGCATTTCCCAGGAAACAGCCATGGGTTCAAGAATAGGCATGTGATGCAAATCAGCTCAGTGAGACATGAGGGAACAATTATCAGAGGCTTCTCAGTGGCAAGAGAGAAACACAGGAAGAAATGTGTTCTCCATCTTCTGCCAACATGGTTGAGAAAGCAAACTGCTTCCTTTGCTACTGGCAGCATTTTTATCATTATCAGGATCCAGCTTTAGCATAAAGTTTACACTGGGAATGACAGATAGACAAATGGAAAGAACCTCGATCCTTTATGACACCTTTCAGCTGTGAGAGCAAACAACCCTGAAGCCTGTCCGGCTTCTGCTGTGAGACAACTGTGCTTCCTTAGTGTTTTCATGTTGAATCAGGTTTCTGTTATTTGTGACTAAAAGTGATGTAATTGATATACATGGTTATGATCTCTTGTGGCTCTAGGGACAAACCACCTCTTCTACATAGAAGGCCAACTTTCACCTGAAAGTTTCATCCAGTTCTAACATTCTTCTGGGTAAAGGTTTATCTCTCAGATTAAAAACTACAAAGAGTTAAAAGACCTCAGGAAGGAAGCAAAGTTAAAACACCTTTCTTGACCTTGCAGCAAAGGGACCGAGTAAATAAAGGCAATTCCTGGAAAGAGTGAGATACTATCAGAATGCTGAGAAATGAGGAATATGTCAAGGAGGTTCTTTTAGGAGAGAATGTCAAGTTAGCATGACAGGAAAACCCTAATACTGTTTAGGCAGGTTGTAATTTTCCACCTGTAAGTTCTACATTTTATACCTTTATTTATCTTTAGTACTTAAAGAATAATTGAAAAGTCTAGCCTATGAAGGGCAGACTCTATGTTCCATGAAGAAAAAAAAATAGAGTGGGCTCAGTGCCTGTGGTTCGATGGGCTAAGGCGCCAGCCACGTACACCTGAACTGGCGGGTTCAAATCCAGCCCGGGCCTGCCAAACAAGGATGGCTGCTACCAAAAAATGGCCGGGCATTGTGGTGGGCTCCTGTAGTCCCAGTTACTTGGAAGGTGGAGGCCACAGACTCGCTTGAGGCCAGGAATTGGAAGTTACTGTGAGCTCTGATGCCACAGCACTCTACCCAGGGTGATAGCTTGAGGCTCAGTCTCAAAAAAAAATAGAGTGTATTCCCAATGGTAATAGGAACTAAATGATTGGACTCTAAAATAAAAATGTTAGGACACTTGATGCCATCTCCTCCCCTTTGGAAATGATCCTTTCAGGGCATAATTCAAGAGGATTTAGGTTATATTTTGCTGAAGAACAACATGTTTCTACATTGTGGTGTCTTTGTGACTATGTGGGATCACAACAGACCAAACTCAGTATGTAGATGGTCTGAGTGGTCACGCATGTGACTGATGCCCCAGTGTGGTTCTCAGTATGCAGATGGTCTGAATGGTCACGCAGGTGACTGTTGCCCCATTGTGCTGCTCACTATGCAGATGGTCTGAGTCATCACACGAGTGACTGATGTCCCAGTGTGGGGCTCAGTATGCAGATGGTCTGAGTCATCACACAGGTGACTGATACTCACTCACGTCAGGTATGCCCAGGTTAATGGGGCAGCCATCCAGAGTGCTCATAAAATCCTCAGGCACCATCAACACTCAGTCTGCTGTGTGGCCCCACTTCCTTCTGTGGGGCACTTATAGCTTGAACACTGAAATTTCTGTGAATCAGTACCAGCCACTACTTCATAGATGTGAAGATCCTGCCCATCCATTTTGGAGCACCTTGCAGATTCTCATTTCACCAGCAAATCAATATAAGGAAAATAACTCATGTATCAGCACAACTAGCTGTGCACAAAAGCAGAGACTGGTAAGATTAGTAAAGTAAGCATTCTTCTTCTTCTTCTTTTTTTTTTTTTTTTTTTTTGGAATAAAAATAAAATGAGTTAGAGCAATTTTTTCTCCTAATATCTCAGAAAAAAAGAAAATACAGATTTAGTGTATGCACCTTTATTGGCTATTGGCAGATCATTTTGACTTTAATCATGTTTTGGGAGGAGCAGTTTTTTTATTATTATTTTATTTTTATTAAATTATAATTATGTACATTAGTGCAATCATGGGGTACAATATGCTGACATAATATACAATCTGAAATATTTTCATTGAACTATTTAACATGAAGTTCAAGGACAGAGCACTAGAGCCCAAGAACTGGCAATACCCCTATCCATTCCCTTTCGTCTGCAGCATGGCGCCCCCTACCTGCGTTAGTCTCCAGGG
>CAUYON010191155.1:0-23040 GCA_963573935.1 Arctocebus calabarensis
TACATTAGTGCAATCAAGGGGTACAATGTACAGTTTTCATATACGATTTGAGATGTTTTCATCAGAATGTTTAACATAGACTTCATGGCATTTTCTTAGTTATTGTATGAAGACAATTGTATACTGCATTTAGTTGGAGATTTTAATACTACTTTAGCAGTGTTGGATAGATCCTCCAACAAAAAGCTAAGTAAATAAATTTTAGATTTAAACTTAACTATTCAACAACTGGATTTAACAGAAACTACAGAACATTTCATTCTAATAAAATGGAAAACACATTCTTCTCAGCACCCCATGGAACATACTCTAAAATCGATCACAACTTAGGTCAAAGTTCTAACCTCAGTAAATTTCCAAGAAGAGAAATTATTCCTTGCCTCATCTCCGACCATCATGGAATAAAAGTTGAACTCAATAACAACAGGAATCTTCATACTCATACAAACACATGGTAGCTTAAATAACCTTAAATGCTCTTATGCTGAAGGATAGCTGGGTCATAGATGAGATTAAGAAGGAAATTACCAAATTTTTGGAACAAAATAACAATGAAGACAGGAATTATCAGAACCTCGGGGATACTGCAAAGGCAGTCCTAAGAAGGAAACTTATAGCAATGTAAGCCTTCCTCAAGAAAATGGAAAGAGAGGAACTTAGCAACTTAATGGGACTTCTTAAGCAACTGGGGAAGGAAGAACATTCCAACTCCAAACCCAGAAGAAGAAAATAAATAACCAAAATTAGAGTAGAATTAAATGATATTGAAAACAAAAGAATCATACAAGAGATCAATAAATCAAAAAGTTGGTTTTTTGAAAAGGTCAAAAAAATAGATAAACCTTTGGCTAACCTAATCAGGAAAAAAAAAGAGTAAAATCTCTAATTTCATCAGTTTAGAAATGGCAAAGATGAAATAGCAACAGACCCCTCAGAAATTCAAAAAATCCTAAATGAATATTACAAGAAAATTTATTCTCAGAACTATGAAACTCTGAAAGAAATTGACCAATACTTTGAAGCACATCACCTAACAAGATTCAGGCAGAATGTAGTGGAAACATTGAATAGGCCTATATCCAATTCTGAAACAGCATGAACTATAAAAAAATCTCCTTAAAAAGAAAAGCCCAGGACCCGATGGCTTCATGTCAGATTTCTACAAAACCTTTGAAGAAGAACTAGTACCTCTATTACTAAACCTCTTCCAAAATATATAAAAAGAAGGAATAGTACCCAACACATTCAATGAAGCAAACAACACCTTGATCCATAAACCAGGGAGACACTCTAGAAGAAATGAAAACTATAGACCAATATCATTAATGAATATTGATGCAAAAATATTTAACAAAACACTAACAAATAGAATCCAATAAGACATTAAACAAATTATACACCATGATTAAGTGGGCATTATCCCAGGGTCTCAAGGCTGGTTCAATATATGTAAATCTAAAAATGTAATTCAGCTCATAAACAAATTAAAAAATAAAGACCATATGATTTTCTCAGCAAAAGCTTTGGACAATATCCAGCATCCCTTCATGATCAGAACACTTTAAAAAATTGGTGTAGAAGGAACATTTCTTAAACTGATAGAAGTTACCTATAGCAACCCCACAGCCAATATCATATTGAATGGAGTTAAATAGAAACCATTTCCACTTAGCTCAGGGACCAGGCAATGTTGCCCATTGTCTCCTTTGCTGTTCAACATTGTAAGGGAAGTCTTAGCCATTGCAGTCAGGGAAGAAAAGGCGATCGAGGATATCCACATAGGGTCAGAGGAGATGAAACTTTAATTCTTCACAGATGATATGATTGTATATCTGGAAAATAAGAGGGATTCTACTATAAAACTTTTAGAAGTGATCAAGGAATACAGCAGTGTCTCAAGGTACAGAATCAACACCATAAATCTCTAGCCTTTATATACACCAACAATAACCATGGAAAAAAAAAACATCCGAGGACTCTATTCCTTTCACAGTAGTGCCAAAGAAGATGAAATATTTGGGAATTTAACTAGCAAAGGATGTGAAAGATCTCTATAAGGAGAACTCTGAAACTTTAAGAAAAGAAATAGCTGAAAATATTAATGAATGGAAAAAATATATATACCATCCTCAAGGTTGGGAAGAATCAACATTGTTTAAATGTCTATATCACCCAAAGCAATACATAATTTTAATGTAATTCCTATCAAACTCCATTGTCATATTTTAAAGATCTTGAGAAAAATAATACCTTTTTTTTTAACTTATAAGTATAGACTTTATACTTTATTTTCTCTTTACTTTCCTGGATCTTATGATGACAGTCCAAAGATTTCACCATCTGTTCTTTTTTTTTATTATTATTGAATGGAAGAAGTCCAATAATACTTTGTTTTACATGGAATCAGGAAAAACCTCGAATAGCTAAGACATTACTCAAAAATAAAAACAGAGCAGAAGAAATCACATTACCAGACCTGAGAGTCTACTATAAATCAATAGTGATCAAAACAGCATGTTACTGGCACAAAAAAAAAAAAAAAAAAAAAAAGAGAGGTAGATGTTTGGAACAGAAGAGAGAACCAAGAGATGAATCCAGCTACTTATCTCTACTTGATCTTTGACAAGCCAATTAAAAACATTAAGTGGGTAAAAGACTCCCTATTTAATAAATGGTGCTGGGTAAACTGGCTGATGACCTGTAAAAGACTGAAACTGGACTCACACCTCTCACCATTAACAGGTAGACTCTCACTAGTTAAAGATTTAAACTTAATACATGAAACAATCTAAATATTAGAAGAAAGTGCAGGGGAAACTTTTAAAGGAATTGATTTGGGTGAATATTTTAGGATGAGGAGGACTCTCCAGGCAATTGAAGCAGTATCAAAAATACACTACTGGCACCTGATCAAACTAAAATGCTTCTACACACCCAAGAACATAGTAAGTATAACAAGCAGACAGCCCTCAGAATGGGAGAAAATATTTGCAAGTTATGCCACTGACAAAGTTTTCATAAACAGAATACACAGAGAATTCCAACGTATTAGCAAGAAAAGAACAAGTGATCCCGTCTCAGGTTGGGCAAAGGACTTGAAGAGAAATTTCTCTAAAGAAGACAGGTGCACGGCCTACAGACACATGAAAAAGTGCTCACTAGCCTTAATTATCAGAGAAATGCAAATAAAAACTACTTTGATATATCACCTAACTCCAGTAACATTAGACCACATGACAAAATCCCAAACCCAGAGATGTTGGCATGGGTATGGAGAAAAGGGAACCCTTCTACACTGCTGGAGGGAATGCACACTAATATGTTCTTTTTGGAAAGATGTATGGAGCATACTCAGAGATCTTCCATTTGACCCTGTATTTTCTTTACTAGGTATGCACCCAGAAGACCAAAAATCACATTATAACAAAAACATCTGTACCAGGTGTTTATTGCAGCCCAATTCATAATTGCTAAGTCATGGAAGAGGCCCAAGTGCCATTCGACCTACAAATGGATTAATAAGTAGTGGTACATGTATACCATGGAATACTATGCAGACTTCAGGAAAGATGGAAACTTTACTTCTTTCATATTTACATGGATGGAGCTGGAACATTATCTTAGCCAAGTATCTCAAGAATGGAAGAAAAAGTATCCACCGTACTCATCCCTACTCTGAAGCTAAGTTAAAAGTTTCATATGAAGGATATACCTTATCTATAGCATAAGAATAGGGGAAGGGGGCAAGGGGATGTGGTTAGGTTGGAGGGAGAGTAATTGGTGGGGCTACACCTATGGTGCATCTTAGAAGGCTACAGACAAAACTTACTAAATGCAGAATACAAATGTCTTCATACCATAACTGGGAAAATGCCATGAAGGGTATGTTAAACAATTTGATGAAAACATTTTAGATTGTATATGAAGCAGCACATTGTACCCCTTGATTGCACCAATGTATGCAGCCATGATTTAATAAAAAAGGGGGGGGATACTTTGTGATATCACCTAACTCCAGGAAGATGAGCCCCCATCTGAAAATCCCCAAACCATAGGTTTTGGCTTGGGTGAAGAGAGAAAGGAAAACTTATATACTCCTGGTGGGAATGCAAGCTAATATGACCTGTTGGAATAAAGATTGGCGCAAACTCAAGGAACTAAATGTAAACCTATCATTGGATCCTGCAATCATCTACTAGGTAGATACCCAGATGAACAAAAATAAATTTATCACAAAATGATTTTGACCAGGATTTTATTGCAGTTCAAATCATCATTTCCAAGATATGGAAAGAGCACAGGTGCCCACTGACCTATGAATGGATTAACAAATAGTGGTATAGGTATAAGTACACGATGGACTACTATGCAGTCATAAAAAAAGATAGTTACTTCACATCTTTTACATTTACGTGAATGGAGCTAGAACATATTCAACTTCTTACTGAAATAACTTAAGAATGGAAAAAATAGATCCAAGGTACTCAAAATTGCTGTGAATTCAATATAGAAATACCTACACATTCATACTAATGGTTAAACAAACTAGTCTAGAAAGTAGAGGGAAAGAAGAGAGAGAGGGGAGGGAATGGCAGAAGAGAGAATAGGGAGGGTTTTGGGGAGGATCTAACCTAATGGGCATGATACAATTGAACACTTCAAAATGAATAAAGGAAGAATATAATGTGATGGCTGTGTTAATCAGTTCAATATAAGCATTTCTTATTGTATATAAAATCAATACAGTGAAGATCATAAATGCATAAATGTACACAGTTATGATTTAATGAAAACAAATAAATAAAAGAATAAAAATGAAATCAAAGTATAAAAGATGAAAAAAAATCACAACCTCAAGGCCTGGAAGAGTGGCTCACAACTCTAATTCAAACACTCCTGGAGTGGTGGCTCACATCATTAATTCTAAAACTCTAGGAAGCAGAAGGGGTGTTGAAAAGTAACTGGACATTTTGGCTTGGATGAGGAAAGAAAGGAAAACTAGTATGCTCCTGGTGGGAATGCAAGCTAATATGACCTGTACTCCCAGATACTCAGGTGGCTGAGACAATAGTATCACTTATGCCCAGGAGTTTGAGATTGCTCTTAGATACAAAGACATCAGGGCACTCTACCCAGGGTGAAGAAGAGAGACTGTGACTCACAGAACAACAACAACAACAAATCCCAACTTCGATAGCATGTATCAATGTGCTTTCCACGTCAATTCATGGTAGCTTGAGTGTGAGGAGGAAGATAGGGTTGACTGTCTCCTCAGACACTGTCACTACCTTGGCAATTTTTCTGCTGGGAGAACTTAGAGCACCTATGATTTTGGAAAACATCTTTAGGTAGCTTTATTGAGCCATCACTTTCATCTTCTCAGTCACTCTTCCCCACCTCTCCTCTACTCCTACCATGCATTGTTTGGCCTTGTCTTCATGTCTGGTCTTTTGTAACTGGCCTTTTTTACTTATAATGTTTTAAAGTTTCATTCATAGTGTAACATAAATACGCACTCCATTCCTTTCTAATGCTAGAAATTAGTCCATCATAAGAACATAGCTCATAATACCTATCCAATCCAATGTAGATCACATTTACACTACTGAAGAAGTTCCCTTCTAGTCTTAGTTTCTTAAATGATTTTCATGCTCAAAAGGTGTTTTATCAATCAAATGCCTTTTCTGTGTCTCTTGACATGATAATGTGGATTTTCTTCTTTGTTCTATTAATGTAGTGTATTCTATTTGTTGATTATTCCTTATTAAACTAGACTCATTTTACCAATATGAAATAAAATTAGGTGAATGTGTTTGAGCTGCTGGCATGACAAATCTCTCTCCTTTGCAAATGCATTGGACCTACCACTGGGACAAAGAGGTTGCCATCAACTGCCACCTCAACCTGGAGCTCTATACCTCTTATGTCTACCTGTCCATGTCTTACTACCTTCACTGTGATGATATGGCTTTCAAGAATGTTGCCAAATACTTTCCTCTCCAATCTCACAAAGAGAGGGAACATGCTGAGAAACTGATAAACCTTGCAACCAGACTGTGATGACTGGGAGAGTGGGCTGAATGTGATGGAGTTTGCATTACACCTGGAAAAAAATTGTAAATCATTCTCTGCTGGAACTGCACAAACTGGCCACTGACAAAAAATGACTCCCACTGTATGACTTCATTGAGATGCATAACCTGAAATCCATTAAAGAACTGAGTGACCACACAACCACCTGTGAAGGGTAGGGGCCTCTGATCTTGAATGGCAGAATATCTCTTTGACAAGCATACCCTGGCTGACAGTGATTATGAGAGCTAAGCCTTAGGCAAAATTCCCCACAGATCTGGCGTTACTTCCGGGATCACAAGGCATTGTATGCTTGTTGGGGTTTCCTTTATCTTTTCCATAAGTTGTCTCAAAATATCCACTAAAGTTCTTTCATTTGTACCATTCCTCCAAATAAAGAAAGTTGGTACCACCCCCTCAGAAAAATGAATGAAACCACAGACCATGTGGATAAGCAACAGGATTGATTTTATTGACAGGGAAATACTACTAGAAAGAATGATAAGCAAAATGGAGAAAAAAACCTCTGGGTAGAGGAGTAGAAGCCACTTGTGAAGCCCCCCCAAGTTCAATCTAGGGGGCTAAATCCTACTCTTCAGGAAATTGGATTTTGGGAAGTTTCCCACAATTGGTCATTGTCTGCTAGCAGAAAATTATCCTAAACTTAGCAGAGAATTGCATTGCGGGTACTGCAGTTTTTGCCTCAGGCAAGTAATTAGGTTATGTGGTGACTACTTAAAGAAGTACCTCCTGGCCTGTTTGTGCCTACAAATAGGGGTTTGTGATGAAACTCATTTCTGAACTCACTCAGGCCTAGAAAACAGAGTACCCTTGTCCAGCCCTGAGTAGAGGAGCCCTGTATCATCGGAAGTATATTCATCAGTAATCACTGTAGGAGTAAGCTGGTTTTTGTGTCCTTCTAGGTAAATAATTTTTTGAGTAGAGTGAAATAGTTCAACAAAACAGGATCACATTTTTCTGAAGAGAATAAATTTACTATTATTGACAAAGAACCTAAAAATTATTGTCTACTTCTGATTGGCCAAGTCTTACTCATAGTAAAATAACTTTAGCAGAAGCATTCTGATAATCTGAGGTCAAAGTCCATTTTCAAAAGGCTGAAGGTTGTGATTTAACAATGTGAGGAGAGTTTACATGAAGGAAAGGAGACTCTGCTTTCAGAAGTGTTTAAAGAAATTGCTATTAAATTATTATCAGTAGATTTTGGTAGATGTTAGATCTAGCATTCAGTGAAATTCAGAGCTGTATCTAGGACCTGTGAAAAACTTAACTGTGAATTTTGTTTTCCCTTAAGTGGCAGAAGACAGTCATAAAGGTTCCAAAAATTAAGATGAAAATAAGGGTGATTTTGTTGTTACTGAAAGTTCAGCACTTATTTTGGAGGCCATATCAACAAATGCACAAGAACAAGTGGTTCTTGATGAAGGAAAATGAAATTTATCACTCTTCTGGCAAAGTAGGAAAAATGACAGAATGTACCTCTCAAAATGCTGATTTTCCTACACGTAACCAGAAACATAGAGGTTTTTGTTTTTGGTTTTGGTTTTGTTTTGTTTTGTTTTTTGGGGGGGACTGTCTCACTCTATGACTCAGTGTAGAGTGCAGTGGCCTCATAGCTCACATCAATCTTAAACGCTTGGGTTCCAGTGATACCCTACTCTCAGACTCCTCAGTAGCTGGGACTATAGGCACCACAATGACACATGGTTTATTCTTTCTCTTATTAGTAGAAAAGGAGTCTCCCTCTTGTTCAGGCTGGTCTGAAACTCCTGAGCTCAAGAAAACTACCCGATATGGCCTCCCAGAGTCCTGAGATCACTGGCATGAGCCTCCAAGTCCAGCATCACAGAGCTCTTAAGAAAGTGTCTAGGACCAGGTGAGGTGACTCATGCCTGTGATCATAAAATTCTGGGAAGCCAAAGTGTAATGGATTGCCTGAGCTCACGGGTTTGTGACCAATCTGAGCCAGAGTAAGACCTCATCTCTAAAAAATAACTGGGCGTTGTGCAGATGTGTCTTGTCCCAGCTACTTGGGAAGCTGAGACAAGAGTATCACTTGAGACTAGGGATTTAGGGTTGCTGTGAGCTATGATGGCAGAGCACTCTACTAAGGGTGACCAAGTGAAACTGTCTTCAAAAAGATATGAGAGAGGGTCTATTGTTATTCAACTTCAGTTAATGTCCATATCAGATGAAGTCACATCTGTCATCTTTGCTGCCCACCTGAGAGCCAACTCAACTGCTCAGCACCTCTGCCAACCAGCCAGGCCCTAACCTCCTGGCCCACCTTGCTAGTGCAAAATAATCAAAGACATTTTCTGCCCCTCTGGACTACCACTAAATGTTGGGATGCATGTCTTAATTTTGGAAAGATTTAAAGAGACAGAACACATTTTTGCTATTTTTTCAGGACCTTTCCTCTATTGCATATTCTCCGCTCTCAATTTTACAATTCCACATCTATGGGAGGGAGGGATGGCTACTCTGTTTCAGTATTAGTGTTTCAAAGAGTGTTGTGATGTAATAATAGATAATATGAATAGAAAGGTTAGTGACCTAGGCTCTTGGTTCCATCCCTAAAGATTCCCTGAAACATTATTGACACGAGACTGTGTGTAGTGTCTCATCCTTGTCGTCCTAGCACTATGGCAGGCCGAGATCCATGAATCCTGTGAGCTCAGGATTTTGACTCAAACTGACCGAGAGTGGAAACCCTGGATATATTTAAAATAGAAGACATTAGCTGGGTGTAATCTTGTTCTGCTGCCTTTGTAGAAGTTTTAAGATCAGCAGCTTGTTTTGTCTTGTGCAGAAACTCTCCACTTATACAAACAGCAGCTTTTAATGGTTTGTGGGGGATCCTTAGGAATCCTCAATGTTAAGTGCTTCTAATAAATGGATGTCCATTAGAGTAACAGTGTTGGGGATCAGAAGCCCCAGTTCTCTGAACCCTGTTGCCCTGGTTCAATTATTAGGCTGAGCTCTAGTAAAGTTTAATAGAGGCAAAGCAGTAACCCAGAGCAAAAGTGAGCAGATACTGAGAATAAACCTGGAACTGCTCAGGCAGTGTGGATAGAAAATAAAGGTAACATACACAATTTCTAGCATAACAAAGATAAATTTTATTTATGAAGAACAAAGAGAAAGTTTAAAGCACTTCCAAAGAGAGTTGAAAGCACATCATGAGGAAGCGCTCTCATGAGGAAGAAAAGGTGACAGAGAGGGAAAGGCAGAGACAGAGAGGGAGTGAAGGGTTACAAATACTCTCTCCATTTGAAATTAGCTATACATCTTTCATTGGCCTCTCTGGGGTTCCAGGCAGTATTGCCCTTTCCTATTGGTCATTGATGGTTTCTTTCTACTGGTCATTGGTTACCTAGGTGAGTTCTTTCCCATATTCTTATGGGCCCTCAGGACTTTTTGTTTCAACAGGCCCCATTTTCTTTTCACCCTGAATAAAGCCCCTTTTTATGGCTAGAGTGCTGTGGTGTCTTCATAGCTCACTGAAACATCAAACTCATGGGAGCCAACTATTCTCTTGCCTAAACCTCAGGGTACACTTTTTAATTTACATATTTATTTTTTTTTCCTGTTATGATGATGGGCAAAAAGCTTTGTTTGTGGCAAGTCTCCCAAATGTAGTTAAAGGATTTATATATGGTTGGCAGAAAAAAAAAAGAAAAAAAATTAATAATGGCTCAAAATGACTGGATTGGACACATGAGTAATATAACTTAGGCCTATAAACTGAAGACGATCTCTTCTCTATGTAACTGGACTTTGTAAAATATCTCATTGAGAGGCAGTGGTTATAGACATATTTATCAGATGTAGAAGTGTTAAGTGGAAAAGCTCAGTAGGTGCTATATACCAGAGGACAAAAGAATTTCTCTAAGGTAATATTAGGATACAAAAGTATATTTTATAATTTAGAAGGGTGGAGAGAAAAGGGAGAGACAAAGGAGCCAAGAGCAGGAAGATGGGATGGTACTCTGAAAGGAAAAAAAAAGGAAAAATGCTTGCTCTGAAGTTCAGAGGTTACCTGAATGTAAGGAGGACAAAGAAGGTAATTGTGGCTAAATTGACAGATTATTGTGACTGTGAATACTGTGTTCAATTTTTCCTCTAAGAAGACTGAAGATAGATATTTTTCCAAGTGTTTCCAATCCCAAGGCCTGATAGTTCATATTCCGTTGTTCTTAGGAGTCACTGAAGAAAGATTTGAGGCTATGGAAACAAAAGGTCAAGGAGCTAGGGAAAGGTAAAGAGACATAACATGCAAGTCTAAGGATTCTGTTGGGCTTCTCAATGTTTTCTGAAAACAGAAATCCATTTTGTGGGTGCAGCTATCATGAGAGAGAAAGCAAGAAGAGATCTTAATCTATAATGAAAAAATAATTAGTTAGGCTGGTCCCATTTGATCAGGTCTTTAATCCTAGCACTCTGGGAGACAAAGGGAGGTGGATCACTTGCACTCAGGAGTTCCAGACCAGCTCCCAGTAGAGTGAGACTTTATCTCTACTAAAAATAGAAAAATTAGGTGGGTGCTGTTGCAGGTGTCTGTACTCTCAAATACTTGGGAGTCTGAGGCAAGAGGATAGCTAGTGCTCAGAATGTCAAGGTTTCTGTGAGCTAGACTAAGGTCACTGAACTCTAACCTTGACAACACAATGAGATTCTATGTAAAAAAAAAAAAAAAGACAAAAGAGAAGGAAAAAGACAGAAGAAAAACCATAACCTAGTATGTTTCTTTCTCACTCTGTGGCACTGGGTAGAGTGCTGTGATGTCACAACTCACAGCAATCTCAAACCATTGGGGTCAAGTAATCCTCTTGCTTCAGCCTCCAAAGAAGCTGGTACTACAGGCTTCCACCACAACACCTGCTTAGTTTTTCTACTTTTAGTAGAGAAGTGGTCTCGCTCTTGCTCAGACTGGTCTCAGACTCCTGAGCTCAATTGTTCTTCATGTGTTGGCCTCCCACAGTTCTATGATTACAGACATGAGCCATTGAACATCTCACAGCATCCTCCAACCTTTGGGCTTAAGCTATTATCATTCCTCAGCCTCCTAAGTAACTGGGACTACAGGTGCCCACAACAACACCCACCTAATTTCTTGATGCAGTTGTTGTTGTTGTCTAGTTGGCCCTGGCAGGGCTTGAACCCACCAGCCTTGGTGCCTGTTGCTGGCACCACTGTGAAATGGGCACCAAGGCAATTTTTTTTTTATTTTTTGAGACAGGGTCTCACTTTGTTGGTCCCTGGCATCATAGCTCACAGCAACCTCATCTTGGGGTCAAGTGATTCTCTTGCTTTAGCCTCCAAGTAGCTGTGTCTACAGGTGCCCACCACAATATATGGCTATAATTTGTCTATTGTTTCACTATAAAGACCAACCATCTTTACAAGAACCAACACAGAATGTAACTAATCACCCTCTACCAAATGTTAAGGCACCTAACTTCCCTCCCTACTCGACTGCATAGAGTCACTGAGAAGTAATCAGAATCAAAAGAATGCAAGTGTTGCTTCAAAGAGGTAGGAAATTTTATGCAAAAA
The DNA here is from genome assembly GCA_963573935.1 of Arctocebus calabarensis. Taxonomy (NCBI): domain Eukaryota; kingdom Metazoa; phylum Chordata; class Mammalia; order Primates; family Lorisidae; genus Arctocebus; species Arctocebus calabarensis. The sequence continues at coordinate 11,653 of CAUYON010191155.1, forward strand.
TATTACTATTTGATATAAGGAATACTTTGAATGATAGGTCAATGGATGCCCAGTGCCCATAGCTCAGTGGTTAGGTCTTTGGCCACATGCACCAAGGCTGGTGGGTTGGAATCCCGCCAGTGCCTGTGAAACAACAGTGACAACAATAAAAAAACAAAACAAACAAACAAACAAAACCCAGCCACGTGCTGTGGTAAGCTTCTATAGTTCCAGCTGCTGGGAGACTGAAGCATGAAAATTGATGCAGCCCAAGAATTAGAGGTTGTTGTAACACCGCAGCACTCTACCAACGGCCACATAGTGGGACTCAGTCTCAAAAAAAGAAATCAAAGATTATTATTGTTATGTGATGAGAAAGCATTGGAAATATCTTTCCTTCTATCTATCTAGTTATACCCTGCCTGATTGGATCAAAATATCTATGGTGGGCAACTGAATTCCTTTGCCCCCGCCCCGAATGTTAGCAGATCTGGCACAAATCATTTCTTTTTTCTTTTTGGATTCAACTTAATATGAGGAAAAAAATCTTTAGGTTTCATTGTTCTCTCACCTAGGGTAAAGTTCCATTTGTAAAAGAGCCCTCATCCAGGGCTCACAATGTGCACATTAGGTGAAATCCCATCTCCTGCCCTCTTCCGTTGTGCCTTACTTCCACCCTCATCCTCCCATGTCTCTCTATCCCTGAACTGGAATATATTAGTTTTTGGTTGTTCCTATGAATATATAATTGTTTATATATTGATTTCCTATTAGTATGATGTACATTGGATATTCATTTTTCCATTCTTGTAATACTTTACTAAGAAGAATAGATTTCAGATCCATCCAGGACCATATAAAAAACGAAATTCTCCATCTTTTCAATAGCTGGATAATATTTCATGGTATAAATACACCACAGTTGATGGGCATTTAGTTTGCTTCCACAACTTGGCAATTATGAATTGAGCTAAAACGAACATTCGAGTGCAAATGTCTTAGTGGTCAAATTATTTTGTTCTTATGTGTTGATATCTAGTAATGGGAATGCAGGGTCCAATGGAAGCTTTACTTTTAGATCTTTAAGAATTATCCATACTTCTCTCCAAACAGGCTGCATTAGTTTGCAATACCACCTGGAGTGTAGAAGTGTTCCCTTCTGTCCACATGCATACCAGCATCTGGTGTTTTGGGACTTTGTGATGTAAACTAATCTTGCCAGGGTCAGGTAATAGCTTAGAGTGGTTTGTATTTGCATTTATCATTTCTCTGATTATTAAAGATGATGAGCATTTTTTCACGTGTTTGTTGCTGGCCCGAATCATTTAAAACAGAATACCTGTCTCAGCTTAATTTAAAATTCAACTTGTTTCCCCCCATCTATTCATCCTCCATAGCAATCATTTGCTGCACCTATACTTTGAATTCTCTCCCTCCCTTCTAAAAGTCATGTATAAAGATATCTGACTATCATTAATATAAAGGTGTCTGAGACATTAGGTAGCCACTTTTGTAGTTCTCCCCACGAAGGTGGCTTTGATAAATAAACACTTCGTATTAATCTGCCTTAGTTGTTAATTTATCTTTCTGTGAACTTCTGGGGGGAAAAGGGCAAGTTTTCCTTTGCCTTTCCATGATACCTGCTTATCCCATCTTCTGACTCACATATATTTCATCTCCCCTCTCCTCCACCCACTGTTAGAAGGTCCATATATGTTGTGCCTGGTGTAACCTACTTTCAGATACAGTCACTGTCTGTACTGAGTCAGTCTGTTCCCAGGCTCATGTTCTCAAACTTGCCTGGGAATAAGTTTACCCATGATTTCTCTAAGTTCTAGAGAACTGTTATTTTACCTTTCAGTGGTCTTAAATGTCAACTCCTTGGAGTTGGATATTGGAGAGTATAATCTGTGGTTGGAAGTGAAATTCCCAAATGTAGGCTGAGCAGTGGGTCATGCCTATAATCCCAGCACTCTGGGAAGCTGACAGAGGATTGCTTGGGCTTAGGAGTTTAAGACCATCCTGAGAACAAGTGAGACCTAGTCTCTCCCCAAAATTTAAAAGGTAACTGAGTGTGGTGTTTCAATTCTGTAGTCCCAGCTACTGTGGAGGCAAGAGGATCTCTGACCACAAGAATTTGAGGTTGCTGTGAGCTATCATGATACCATGACACTCTTACCTGGAAAAACATTGAGATTCTGTCTCAAAAACAACAAAAATTCCCAAATACACAAGGCAACCATTTATTAAACTTATAGTGATTACTTCTGGATCCTTGAGCTTTTAGCTTATTGTCAACAGGGCTAATGGCATTTCTTTGGGGCCTGAGAAACCCAAGGGTTTTTTAAAGCTTTTGATAATTCTGATTTGAGAATTCTATTAATTGTTTGATTTTTCATGAATTTGAGCATGGTAAGGATAAAGGAACTTCTGAATAAAATATAATATAAAAAGGAGCCTTATTTTGGGGTGAAACTTCCCAGTCTTTTTCACACAAATATTTAGTCTATAACATTTCACCTCTTCCCTCACCAAATTCATCTCACGTGCATCATACATTTATTTCATCCCAACAGCCTCAACAGTTTTAACTTATTCTAGCATCAACTTAAAACACTAAAGTCCAAAGTCTCATTTAAGGCTGAAACTTGAGGTAGTATTTCCTAATGAGGCAAAATTCTCTCTGGCTGTGACTTATGAAAACAGATGAGTTATGTGCTGCCAAAACATAATGGTAGAACAGGTATAGGATAGACATTCCCATTCCAAAAGGGAGAAATAGGAAAGAAGAAAGGAGGGAAGGAGCCATAGGAAGTATCAAAGTTAGCAAGGCCAATTCCATGAAATCTTACTGCTTAAGAATAATCCTCTTTGGCTTGATGTTCTTAGCTCCAGGTCTACTTTGGTGACAACATCACTTCTATGGCTTGGCAGGACACTGCCCATGCTGTAGTTTTCTGTGTGGGTCACAGTCTTACACACTAAAAGAAAACATTTTTGTAGAGATGATATCTCACTATGTTCCCCAGGCTGATCTCGAACTCCTGGACTCAAGCAATTCTCCCGCCTTAGCACCTTAAAATGCTAGGATCATAAGTATAACCCATCATGCTCAGTCCTGAAATTTTTTGTTGATGGTGGTGGTGGTCAGATGGTGCTTTATTGAAGGGAGAGGCTCCAGCATCCTATAACTTTAACTGGATTTCCTGGAAAGCTCACTTGTCCGTGAGCTTCACATTGTTCTTGAGCTTGAACTTGTTTCTTTCCTGAGGTTCCACGGTATTCCTCCTCTTCAAGCTCTTGAACTAGTTTTGTAGGATGTTGTTGTAGGGCTTCAGGCTCCTGAGGAGTCAGATAGCTCTGAGGTAAGCTGCATATGGATGTTAGGGGCCTGATACTTGGGACACGGCACCCTACAGGGATGCTTGTTCTCAGCCAGCCACTCTGCTTGTCACCCCCATTTCCACCACAGTGCCAGCTCTGCCTACCATTGGGCCAATTGCAGTGATCCCACATAGCCGAAGGAACTCCTGGTACCAGGTCTGAGCAGCTGGGAATGTGACCTGCTTTGCCATGAGGCTGCAGGAGGCCTTCTTTCCCCCAACCCCCACTGCTGCTCTTCTTCTCAGCATTGGGTAGGTAGGAGGTGGGGCACAGGCCTCAGATTCTCTGCCTTCAGGGATCTCAACCCTCTGGAAGACTCTCCATTGAAGTCAGACTCTGATAACAGCCCCTGGCATAATTCCTAGAGTGTGGACTTGTTCACCTTGGCGGGCAGGGCCGCTGCCACTCCAGCTTCTCCACCTCCTTCTGCTGCTGCAGCTCCACCTCGTCTTCAAAGAGGGTCTTGTTTGCTGTAAGAGGCCCCAGCAGGCATCACCTCCACAGCAGCTGCCTCATAGGACTTGGTACTTAGACGTGGTGTTAGGTTCCCTCCTTTCTTCTTGATATGCTCAGGGTAAATCTCGTCCTTGCCAACTAATGGCCTATCCAGAAACTTGTCTGGGACCCATAGATCATAAAAGGACTACTCAACAACATCCTGGTTGCCATACTTTGCCTTGGCCACAGACCAAGAGCCTCAACCAGGGCAGCTCGACCTGCTTTGCCAGCTTCTCCAGTTAGTTGCTCCTTCCACCTGTGCATTTTGGCTTTGGAGACCTAGTGAGCGAGCATGTCTTTGGGGGCAGTGATGTTAGACGTGTTCTCAAGGATGAGATTTACCCAAGGGGGTTCCTGGGGAAGCAATGAATTCTGGACTTTGGTCTTCTTCTTTTCCAGCTCTATTTCCTTGGAGTCAGTGTCCATGAAGAAAAGTTTATCATCAGGGGCCTCTGACAACAAATATTCGCTTGTGCATTCCTGCAAACTCAAGTTCTCTAGCAAGTGATCAACATCCATCCCCAGGGGATTCTGACTCAGTCGCCAACAGCACTGCTTCTTATTTCTCGGGCCTCACTGTGCCACCTTAGCACTGGGTACAAGGAAGTGGGCCCCAGACCCAGAAAGCCAGAATCTGCATTGTTTATCAAGAGGTCCTGCCACCACCACCATGGTTTAACTTCCCACCGTTTTTTCAGAGAGCCCTGGGATATTTTTGAAAGCCCTCCTACCAGAACATTGTAAGTACCCCATTCCTTTATATTATGACTCTCAGGAAATGTTCATTTGAAAGAAGAGTATTGTGGCAATAAAAACTTTTGAAAACCAAAATTTAACATATTGGTATGCTCAAGGAAGCTGACAAGGGAGAATCAGGAATTTTTTTTTTCCATAGTCTTTTGTCTTTTCCTTTCTTTTCTTTTATCTTTTTTTTTAAATTGTTATTAAATCATAATTGTGTAGTTTAGTGCAATCATGGGGCACAAAATGCTGACTTCATATACTATCTGAAATATTTTCATCGAACTGTTTAACATAGCCTTCATGGCATTTTCATAATCACTATATGTAGAGATTGGTATTCTACATTTAGTAAGTTTCACCTGTAGCTTTCTAAGATGCAAGGTAGATGTGATCTCACCAATCGCCCTCTTCCACCCATGCTCCCCTCTCCATTCCCCTTCCTTGCTCTTTTCCCGATATTCTTGTGCTATAATTGGGTTTTAGCCTTCATATGAAAACTATAAAATAGCTTCATATTAAGGCTGAGTACATTGGATACTTTTTCTTCCATTTTTGAGATACTTTGCGAAGAAGTATCCATTCATGTAAACATGAAAGAGTTAAAGTCTCCATCTTTCTTTAAGGCTGCATAATATTCGATGGTGTACAGGTACCTCAATTTATTAATCCATTCATGGATCCATGGGCACTTGGGGTTCTTCCATGACTTACCAAATATATCTTTTCTCTTTATTATTTGTTAATTTGATAGTACAAATGATTAGATTACATCATTTGCATTTTTCATTGCATCATAGCTGTGTGCACTAATGCAATCATGGGGTACAATGTGCTTGTTTTTAATACAATTTGAAATATTGTCATCAAACTTGTTGACATAGCCTTCATGGCATTTTCTTTCCTATTGTGTTAAGATATTTATATCCTACATTTAATAAATTACACATGTACCCCTGGAAGATGCACCTTAGGTGTGGTCCCACCAAATACCCTCTATTCGTTCGTCCCCTCTTCTCCTTTACTTCCCCTCTCCTATTTCCCCATTCATGGTCTAAAATTGGGTTATAGTTTTCATACGAAAGCTATAATTTGTTTTCATTGCAGGGTTGAGTACATTGAATACTTTTTCTTCTAATCTTGAGACATTTTGCTAAGAAGAACACGTTCCAGCTCCATCCATGTAAACATGAAAGAGGGAAATCTCCATATTTCTTTAAGGCTGTATAATATTCCATAGTGTAAATATATCACAATTTATTAACCCATTTGTGTGTCTTTGGGCACTTGGACTTCTTCCAGGACTTAGCAATTATGAATTAGGCTACAATAAACATTCTGGCACAAATATCTTTATTGTAATGTGATTTTTGGTCTTCTGGATATATACCCAGTAGAGCAATTGTAGGGTGGAATGCCAGATCTATTTTTAGATCCCTAAGTGTTCTTCAAACTCTTTCCAAAAGGAAGGTATTAGTTTTCATTCCCACCAGCAGTATAGAAGTGGTCCATTTTCTCTGCATCCACACCAACATCTCCAGTTTGGGGATTATCTGACATGGTCTAATCTTACTGGAGTTAGATTATATCTCAAACTAGTTTTGATTTCCATTTTTTCTAATGATTAAGGATGATGAGATTATTTTTCATATTATCTGTAGACCATGCACCTGTCTTCTTCAGAGAAGTTTGTCTTCAAGTCCCTTGCTAACCTGAGATGGGATCTCTTGTTCATTTATTGCTAATACGTTGGAGATATCTGTAATTCTGGTAATATAACCTTTGTCAGAGTCATAACCTGCAAATATCTCCTCCCATTCTGGGGGCTGTTTGCTACCATTACTTACTCTGTTCTTGGCAGTGCAGAAGCTTTTCAATTTGATCAGGTACCAGTAATGTAATTTTGGTGTTGCTTCAATTGCCCCATGGGGAGGGGGAATCCACCTCATAAAATACTCACCCAGGCAGATTTCTTCAAGTGTTTTCCCTGTGCTATCTTTCAGTAATTTTTTTTTATTTTTATGTCTTATTTTTAAATCATTTATCCAGTGAGAATCTATCTCAGTTAATGGTGAAAGGTGTGGGTCAAGTTTCAGTCTTCTAACAGGTCACCAGCCAATTCACCCAAAACCATTTGTTAAACAGGGAATCTTTTCCCCATTAAATGTTTTTAATTGACTTCTCAAAGATCAAGTAACTGCAGGTAGCTGGGTTCATCTCTTGGTTCTCTATATTGTTCCACAAACCTATGGAACATGGTATTGTTCCAGTACTATTTTGTTTTGATCACTATTAATTTATAGTATAGAATGAGATCTGGTAGTGTGATTCTTCCTGCTTTGTTTTTATTTCTAGTAATGTCTTGGCTATTTGAGGATTTTTCCAATTTCATAAAAGTATTATTTCACAAAGTATTATTTAGTGAGATCTTTAAAATGTGACAGTGGAGCTTTGATAGGGAATGCATTAAAATTGTATATTGCCTTGAGTAGTATGGCCATTTTAACAATGTTGGTTCTTCCCGGCCTTGAGCATGGTATGTTTTAACATTTGTTAACATCTTCAGCTATTTCTATTCTTAGAGTTTCATAGTTCCTTAACTTTTCTGACTGACAAAATTAGAGATTTTACTCTTTTTTTCCAGGTTAGGTTTCCCAAAGTCTTACCTATTTTATTGACCTTTTCAAAAACTAAACAACCAACTTTTTAGTTTTTTGATCTGTTGTTTAATCATTATTTTTGTTCAATTTAATTTAATTCTTCTCTAATTTTGGTTATTTCTTTTCCTCTGCTGGATTTGGGATTGGAATGGTCTTCCTTTTCCAGTTTCTGGAGATGTCCATTAAATTGTTAACTTCCTCAACCTCCGTTCTCTTGAGGAAGGCTTGAAGTTCTATAAATTTCCCTCTTTGGAGTGTCTTTGCAGTTTCCCAGAGGTTCTGATAATTCATGTCTTCATTGCCGTTTTGTTCTGGAAATTTGGTAGGTTCCTTCTTAATCTCATCTATGACCCACCTATCATTCAACTTAAGTTTGTTTACTTTCCATGTTTTCGGATAAGTATTCCTGTTGTTACTGAGCTCACATTTTAGTCCATGTTAGTCTGAGAAGATCCAAGGAATAATTTTTATTCTTATAAATTTGCTGAGGTTAGACCAGTGACCTAAGGTGTGATCGATTTTCGAGTATGTTCCATGGGATGATGAGAAAAATGTATATTCAGTTTTGTTAGGATGAAATGTTCTGTAGATGTCTGTTAAATCCAGTTGTTGAACGGTCAAGTCTAAAATTTATTTGCTTAGTTTCTTTTTGGAGGACGCATCCAACACTACCAAAGGAATGTAAAAATCTCCCACTAGAATGGTAGTGGAGGAAATCCAGTTGCTTATGTCTGTTAGACTCACTCTTATAACTTGAGCTAAATTCTGGTTGGGTGCATAAATGTTAATAATTGAAAGCTCATCATGTTGAGTATTGCCATTAACAAATATGACATGACCATCCTTATCTGTCCTTACTTTGGTTGGTTTAGAACCTATTGTATCTGCGAATAAAATTGGAACACCTGCTTCATTCTGATTTCCATTTGCCAGAAATATAGATGACCCTCCCATCAAATTTGGATTTTATTTACCTTTTAGGATAAGATGGGATTCTTGTATGCAGCAGATATGCAGCAGATATCTTGCCTGAGTTGTTGTATCCAGTCAGGCAACCAGTGCCTCCTTTGAGGGATATTTAAGCCATTCACATTCATCATAAATATTGAGAAACCTGGCAGAATTGAAACACCTGCTTCATTCTTATTTCCATTTGCCAGAAATATAGATGAACATCCTGTCATATTGGGATTATGTTTACCTTTTAAGGTAAGATGAGATTCTTGTACATAGCCGATACCTGGCCTGATTTGTTGTATTCAGTCAGGCAACCTATTCCTCATTTGAGGGAAATTTAAGCCATTCACATTCATCATAAATATTGAGAAGCCTGGGAGAATTTGTGTATCAAATTTTCTGAAAGTCAGGTGGTCGTTTTTAATCCTTTGCCATTGTGGAAGTTGTAATTTGATCAAAAGTTTCTGAGTGAGTTTACTTTTGTGGTTGAGGATTTCCCTGGTCCTTATGGAGGATAGGCCTAAGAATATCCTGGAGGGTTCCTTCAGTTATGGCAAAATTGTTCAACATGTGAATGTCATTAAAGTATTTAATTTCTCCATCCTGAATGAAACTCAGTTTCCCTGGATATAGGTTCCTGGCTTGCAAGTTATTTTGTTTTAGGAGATTCAAAGTCAATAATCATCCTCCTCCAGCTTGAAAGTTTTCAGCAGAGATATTTGGAGTAATTCTAATGTTCTTTCCCTTGTAGGTAATGGTTTTCTTACACCTGACTGCTGGTAGAAATTTTTTCCTTCATTTTAACTTTGGCAAAGTTAATTATAATATGCCTAGAGGATGTCTTACTTAGGTTGAGTGGGGTTGGAGTTATGAAATGGTCTGCTGTCTTAATTTCAGAATCTCTTGGCATATCTGGAAAGTTCTCCTTCATTACCTCATAAAGAAGATCCTGTGTGCCATTCAGTCACCTCCTCAGCTTCAGGAATTGCTATAAGACAAATGTTAGTTTTGTTTTTTTTTTTAATTATTCAAGAACACCCTGAGAGAATCATCTGTTTTGCTCTCCACTTCTCTTCCTCATTGAGTGTTTGGGAGCATTTTATGATAACCCACCATTACTTAAAGACAGTAACCCAGAACAAAACCCAATGTGATGTCAGAACATCAATGATGTTAAGTATAAAAATGGTAACCCAGCGTAACACCCACTGTGATGTTAGGAGGATGTCACTGAGGTTAAGCTAACAGATGGTAACCCACAGCCAGACTCACTGTGATGTCAGGAGGATGTCACTGAGGTTTAGGATATAGATGGAACTCCAGGGAAACACCCACTATGATGACAGGCTGGAGTCACTGAGGAGATGCTTAAAAATGGTAACTCAGGGCAAAACCAACTGTGATGTACAAGGGTACATCACTGAAGTTAAGCTTATCGATGGTAACCCAGGGCAACACCCACTGTGAAATCAGGACTTTGTTTCTGAGGTTAACCTTAAAGATGATAACCCAGGGCAACACTCACTAGGATGTCAGGAGTCTGTCACTGCTGTTAAGGTTAAAGAAGTTAACCCAGGGAAACACCAAATGTGATGTCAGGAGGATATCACTGAAGTTAAGCTTAAAGACGATAACCCAGGGCAACACCCAGTATGATGTCAGGAGGACATCTCTGAGGTTAAGTTTGAAGATGGTAACCCAGGGCAATCCCCATTGTCATGTCAAGAGGACATCATTAAGGTTTAGCTTATAGATTGCAACACCAGGAAATACCCGCTGAGGCATTAGGAGGACCTCACTGACGTTAAACTTTATGATGGTAACCCTGGGTAACACTTGCTGTGGCATTAGAAGGATGTCACTGAGATAAATATTAGCGATGGTAATCTAGGGAAACACCTGCTGTGACATCAGGAGGATGTCTCTGAGGTTAAGCGTAATGATTTTAACCCAGGGAAATAATCCCTTTGGCATCAGGAGGACATCCTGAGATTAAGCTTGAACATGGTAACCCAGGGCAACACCCACTGTCACCTCAGGAGAGCATCACAGAGGTTAAGTTTAAAGACGGATACCAAGGGTGACAACCACTGTGACGGAATTCACTGTGGTTCAGCTTAGAGATGGTAAACCAAGGCAACACCCACAGTGACGTCAGGAAGACATTATAGAGGTGACGCTTAAAGATGGTAACCCAGTTCAACAACCACTGTGATATCAGGAGGATATCACTGAGGTTAAGCTTAATGATGGCAATGCAGGCAACAACCACTGTGAAGTCAGGTGATCATTACTGAGATTAAGTTTAACAACGGTAAAACCAGGGCAACACGCAATGTGAGGACAGGAGGAAGTCACTGAGGTTAAGGTTAAAGATGGCAACCTAAGGAAACACCCACTTTGACTTCAGGAGGATTTCATGGAGGTGAAGCTTAAAGATGGTAAGCCAGGTCCACACCCACTGTGATGTCAGGAGTATGTCACTGAGGAAAAGCTGAATGACAGTAACCTAGGACAACATCCACGATGACATCAATAGGACACCAGAGAGTTCAAGATTAACAATGGTAGCCCAGGTCAACAACCACTGTGATGTGATGAGGGAGTCACTGAGGTTAAACTTAATGACAGTAACCTAGGGCAAAACCCTTGTGATGTCAAATGACATCATGGAGGTTAAGCTTAAAGATGGTAACCCACTCCACTTTTGGGGAGGGACATACTAACTAAAACAGGAACTTTTCCCTCCTGGGGATCTACTCATGATCAAAACTCTTCCCTCTAATTAACTTTCCCTAACCCTAACTTGGGCAGTCCACTTCCTGTTCTCTTCTCTTCTTCTACAGCTGTTATGGGAGTCGATTCCTGCATACATCATTCATGAGTAAAATCCTGGAACTCTCCATCTTCTACAGAGGCACAATGAAGACAGCCAACCACAGAACATCTACACTTATGATCCAAAAGAAAGTTTGAAGTGATTATTTAGGAAACAGCAAGAAAAATCCTAATATGGTTTTCTTTTAGCATCACTGAATAAGTGCTTATGACCTGACACTGTTCTACCTTTGCTTATTACTGATTATACTAATCAGATTTATGTTTTCCAGAAATGTCATCAAGCCACATGTAATAAAGATGGTCCCAGTCCATGAACCCCTGTATCACT
>CAUYON010191160.1:0-14291 GCA_963573935.1 Arctocebus calabarensis
ATGACGGCTGCAACCAAAAAATGGCCGGGCGTTGTGGCGGGCACCTGTAGTCCCAGCTACTTGGGAGGCGGAGGCAGGAGACTCGCTTGAGCCCAGGAATTGGAGGTTGCCGTGAGCTGTGATGTTACAGCACTCTATTCAGGGTGACAGCTTGAGGCTCTGTCTCAAAATAAATAAATAAATAAATAAAAATTGAGGTATAGGCACTGCACCTGTGGCTCAAGCAGCTAGGGCACCAGCCACATACACCTGAGCTGGTGGGTTTGAATCCAGCCCCGGCCACCAAACAACAATGATGGCTGCAACCAAAAAATAGCCGGGCATTATGGCAGGTGCCTGTAGTCCCAGCTACTTGGGAGGTGGAGGCAGGAGAATTGCTTGAACCCAGAAGTTGGAGGTTGCTGTGAGCTGTGATGCCACGGCACTCTACCTAGGGTGACAGCTTGAGGCTCTGTCACAAAAAGAAAAAAAATTGAGGTATAGTTCCTACTTATTTTTCCCCATCTATGAGCCACTGAGGAAGTTTCAAAAGCCCAGTACAGTCTGAATCATCATGAACTTGGTCATATTGTTCAGTTTGTGGATTGTGGGAAGGCCTACAAAGAGAAAGAACAAAGGAATCAAGGAAGCTGGGGTGGCGCAGAGTTTTCCACAGAGGATCTACAAAGAGCATGGCCCTGCAGGGCAGGTGGGTGGCTGTAGATGGAGCTTTGGAAAGAAAGGCCTTGCATTACACGGGAGCTGATCAAGTTATGCAGCTAAGAAGAGGCCTATAGCAATTCTGTATGGGGAGATGTAGTTCTTCCCTCCCTGTGCTCCCCCTTGTCCTTGCCAAGAGTTACTGAGGCCACTGTAGGTGCCAGGCTGTCCTAGTGTGCATCTGTGTGGGTCTTAGGGTGAGCATCCATTACCGGGGGAACTTACTACAATGACATTACATATATTCTCTGGTATCTAACAAAAGAGTTGAAGAGTACTATTTTCTGCATTCATTGCTATCCTCTACTTAAAAACTTTAATAAATTTATCTTTTTTTTGCAGTTTTTTTGGCTGGGGCTGGGTTTGAACATACCACCTCTGGCATATGGGGCTGGCCCCCTACTCCTCTGAACCACAGGCGCTGCCCAAAACTTTAATAAATTTATAACAGCTATTGCTATATAAATGGTTTTATGGCATGCACTGTCCACATCTCAAAATAAATCGGCTACAAGCACTCAGTGTTCAAGTATGCTATGTTATTTTTTCTTTTACTAAAATATTTCTAGCTCCTTGAGTAATGACTCTCAGCATTTCCAGAACGCTTTGCTCCAGCAGTCTTTCCACCTCTTGATTGTGGTAAAAAGGAGTGGAAATGTTCATATAAAAGGTTGACTTGGCTCGGCGCCTGTGGCTCAAGTGGCTAAGGCGCCAGCCATGTACACCTGAGCTGGCGGGTTCGAATCCAGCCTGGGCCCGCCAAACAACAATGACGGCTGCAACAAAAAAATGGCCAGGCGTTGTGGCAGGCGCCTGTAGTCCCAGCTACTTGGGAGGCAGAGGCAAGAGACTCACTTCAGCCCAGGAATTGGAGGTTGCTATGAGCTGTGATGCCACGGCACTCTTTCCAGGGTGACAGCTTGAAGCTCTGTCTCAAAAAAAAAAAAAATTGACTTTCTGGGGAGGTGTCCCCCCTGCCCTTCTTTTCTCACTTGTCATTTATTCCAAAACTACCTGGAATCAATGGGAGGGCTCTTACCCCTAAAAGCTGTGTCTGCCAGAGTGGTTGTCAACCAGTCAGCAGCAACTCAGTTCAACTCACGTATATATTATACTTAATGAGGGATTTTTTTTTTAGAGATGAGTTTTTGCTGTGTTGCTCAGACTGGCCTCTAATTCCTGGACTCAAGCTATCTCCCTGCCTTGAAAGTGCTGGGATTACAGGCAGGAGCCATTGCACCAAACCTCATCTTATTAGTTGGATTTCCTTAGGCTTTGAGTGAAATAGCTCCTGGAGTAACCTTTACCTTTAGTAACTGATCTTAGCCCTGCTGTGGCTCCATACCATGGGTGACCATGTGGATATAGGAATCAAAATTTCCTCACCCCTCACTCTCTCATCCTTTCTCTTCTCAAACTAGAGCCAGGGCCATTCTAGCAAATCTTTTTTCTGACACCAATTATGTAGGCAAAACAAACTATTTTGCTTTCCCTATGCTCTCAACAGTTCACTTCTGGTATCAGATGTAAGTGGGGTTTCCCCCACCCATCATTTCTCCAGTTCTCTTCAGAAACCAACTGGGTGTCCTACAATTTAACTCAATTCTGGCACTGCCTTCCTGAAGTTAGTGTCATACCCCACAAGTTAAGGGCCCATTCCCACAAGACTGCCCCTCGCTTCCGATGCCAGTCACAAATCCAGGTTGTCACATGTGCTTCTGACCAAATGACTGTAAATCAGAAGTTCCCACCACCCCCACCTTTTCTTTGATCATTTGCTAGAGTGGTTCACAGAAATCAGGAAAACCAGTTTATTGTTAAAAAGAAACACAATTCAGGAATAGCCTGATGGAAGAGCTGCACAGGCATGGTGTGTGGGGAGGGGCTCAGAGCTTCGGTGGCCTTTCCAGGGGCACCACCTTCCCAGAATCTCCACGTGTTCACCAACCTGTACACTCTCCAAACCTTTTACTGCTTGCCCCCACTATCCTTTTGGGTTTTTATCACATAGACATGATTGATTAAACAATTGGCCATTTATGATTAATTCAACCTCCAGCTCTTTTCTCCTCCCTGAGATAAAGAGATGGGCTGAAAATTTTAACTCTCTAATCACGTAGTTGGTTCTCCTGGTAACCAGTCCTCCACCCTCATTGACATAATCTCATTAATTAACATAAACTTAGGTGTGGTTGAAAGGAGTTTATAATAAATAACAAAAGATACTCCTTTCACCTTTGTTCTTATCATTCAGGAAATTCAAGGGGGTTAGGTATTTGGTGCCAGGAACAGGATAATGATCCAATATCTGTTCCTTATTGTAAGTCACAGTATCACATGGTTCTATTCCATCTTCATCTCTTGCTACTCTGGCAGTTATCACCGTGCTTTTATCCATCCCTCAAACACAATAAACTCATTTCTGCCTCAGGACCTTTGCACCAACTCTTCCCTCTACCTGGAAGAGGTTTTCCTCCAGAATTCTGAAGGCTGGCCCTTCCCCTCATTTAGGTCTTAGTTCAGATGTCCTCTACTCTGTTTAGACCAGCTCCTTCCTGGTAACCTGATCACATCATCCTCCATAACAAGGCTCAGCAAACATTTTCTACGAAGGGCCGGATAGTAAATATTTTCGGCTTTATGGGCCATATGATCGATCTCCACCACATCTACTCATTTCTGCTGTTGTCGCTTGAAAGTAGCCCCAGACTTTATATAAATCAATGGGTGTGACAGTGCTCCAGTAAGTATTTGTGGACACTGAAGTTTGAATTTCATATCATTTTCAAGTGTCATAAGATATTCTACTTTTGATTTTTTTGTCAGCTAATTTAATATTTAAAAGCCATTCTGAGCTTGTAGGCTGTAGAAAAGCAGGATTTGACCCAGGAGCTACTGTAGTTTGCCAATTGTTCTGCTCCATTATCCTGTTAGATTTTTATCTCACTGATGTCAGAAATTATCTCATTTACTCATTTGTTTATTTGTTGTCCATCTCTCCTGGTAGACTATATCATTCCAAAAACCACCAGAATGGCTAAATAACAGAAAGGCAATGTAGGTGCAAGTTGGGTTTTTGTGCCTCATGAGGCCTGTATCATATATCACTAGTCGGTTTAGGGCAATGATCCTCAACCTTTTGGGCACCAGGAACCAGTTTCATGGAAGGTGATTCATCCACAGACAAGGGGTAGGGGAGTGGGGGGGAGGGATGATTTTGATATGAGTATGCAAGCAATTGATTTATTATGGTCTCAGCATAGTCAAACCTCTCTGCTTATGATAATCTATATTTACAGCCACTCCCCAGTGCTAGCATCAACACTCAGCTCTCCCTCACATCATCTCAGATCATCAGGCATTAGATTCTTTCTTTATTTTTATTTTTGGAGATGGAGTCTCACTCTATTACCCTGGGTAGAGTGCTGTGGCATCATAGCTCACAGCAACCTCAAACTCTTAGGCTCAAGTAATCTTCTTGCTTCAGTCTTCCAAGTAGTTGGGACTACAGGCCCCTGCCTCAACACCTGGCTATTTTAGAGACGAGTTCTCACTCTGACTCAGGCTGATCTTAAAATCCTGAGCTCAAGCAATCCACCTGCCTTGGCCTTAAGAGTGCTGGAATTCCAGGCATGAACCCCTTGTCCGGCCCAGGCATTAGGTTCTCATAAGGAGTACACAACTGCTCATCTTGCAGGAGGCAGAGCTCAGGCCGTGATGAGAGCGATGAGGAGCAGCTGTAAATCCACTCACCAGCCACTCACCTGCTAGGTTTAGAGGAAAAGCTATACATATTTATGAGGGGAACCGAGTGCACGTGTAATGGGCAAACATGTGTACGTGCGTCCAGTATTTGTTTGGGAACAGGGTTTTGGTATAAAATGAGGTGGAATTTGTTCTTTACGTCAAAAGATGAGCTATAAACACAGACAGTTGGTGTGCAACCTCTACAAGCTGGCCGAAATGGGTTAAGGTTTGCAGTTGCTTATCAAAAAAGCATGTTCGTAAGGCCCAGCCCTCTGTCCGATTAGAGCTGTAGGAGTCTGGGTTGTAAATCAGAGTTGATAACTCCTGTTGTTCAGGGGTTTAAGCAAGTGTGGGGTTTTTGGGGTTTTTTTGACAGTTTTTGGCCGGGGCTAGGGTTTGAACCCACCCCCTCTGGCATATGGGGCTGGCGCCCTACTCACTGAGCCACAGGCACTACCCAGGGTTTTCTTATAAGAAATTTAGGCTAAGCATCTCCTGTTCCCTTACCTAAGTCATATTAACAAGGCTCCTTTTCTAAGATTGATTTAGAGCCTTGTTTCTCAAAGGTCATCCTAAAATCAAAAGTAGAGGCATCTCTGGAAGCTTGTTAAAAATGCAGACTCTCAGGTCCTGGGGGACCCCAGACCTACTTCCAGAATCTGCATTTTAATAAGATTCCCCAAATATTGATCTACACAGTGTTTGAAAAGCACTGGCCTTGACAACTTAACCAAGTAGTACTTTCTGAAGATAACTAAGTACTTCTTGACTCTCCTGATCAACACATAAGCCTGGCCTGGTCACATTCATTTTTCCCCTTCCAGATTTCCTCGGGCCCAGCTCCATTCCCCCTTGTTTCCCACCATTCGCTGCAGACTCACCTCACCAGATGAGGTGAGTCCCTTCCATTCTGGGGCAGCACAGCCTAGGCAAAGGTGCAGAGGAGGAATGAGCAGCGGGTTCAGGGACAATAAGGAGATGAAGCAGGAGTGGAGGGCTCATCCCAGGGAAGGCTCAGAGACAAGGGAGGAAAAGTACAGGGGAGCTGATCTTACAAGCTTTGTATGCTCAACTGAGGAGTTTGAATTTATAGTATACTGGAGTTGTGGGAAAATAGTGGAAAGTCTTTTTGTAATTTGCAGAGAAATGCTATAATAAAAGAAGCACTTTAGCAAGTGTTACTATAGGGTAGACTGAGTGAGGGACGAGGAATCAGGGGGTAAAGTAGTGGGGCTACAACAAAAACAGGTAAAAAAAGAAACAGGTAGAGGTGAGGCTCTGGGTAGGGTGTGGCATCTGGAATATGACGTACACGACATGTTTGGAAGAAACATTTCCCCTTAGGGCTGCCTATATATCATGAGAACCCCAAAGAGGCCTACAATGAAGACATGTCTTGCATTCTGAACAACCAAAAAAACATGTGATGATTCAAGCCTTTCTGATGAACGAGGGGGTGTGAACGACGGGGTGTGAAAACTTCCTTCCTTCAAGCTGTAGCTGTAAGCTGTAAGCATCTTTAATCCTGAAATGGTACCAGTGAAAATGCCATTGGGAAATGAAAAGATTCTAATGTTAGAAGAGGGACTTTACCTAATCAATGCCATCAGTGTAACCTGGTTTCTTGTACCCTCAATGAATCTCCAACAACAATAACAACAAAAAGATTCTAATGTTAGGCCTTGCGCAGTGGCTCACACCTGTAATCCTAGTACTCTGGGAGGCTAAGGTGGGAGGATCTCTTGAACTCAGGAGTTCAAGACCAGCCTGAGGAAGAGTGAGAACCTGTCTCTACTAAAACTAGAAAAATTAGCTGGGCATTGTGGCAGGTGCCTACAGTCTCAGCTACTCAGGAGGCTGAGGCAAGAGGATCACTTGAACCTGGGAGTTTGAGGTTGCTGTGAAGTAGGCTGGGCTCATGCCATTCTAGAATGAGATTCTTTCTCAAAAAAACCAGATTCTAATCTTGGTTGGGATGCCTGTTATTACACGCACACGCACACACATCACACAACCAGAGTACAGGCTGGGGTACTATACTTTCTCTTGCTCCAGTTGCATTATCTCTTTTCTCAAAGGGGATAAACCTGTTCTGATCTGCACTGTAGCACACAGTTCAGATTCTATGTACGAGTAGTGGTTTGAGTACGAGTGGTGGTACTTCAACCTAACAAAACAACAGGATTGTTCTTGTACTGCGTTATCTCCAAACAGAAGAGCAGGTAGGAAAATATTGCATTTTACCGCTATAATACATTTGGCTGTTTTATTTTATTTATTTATTTGTATTCTTTTACTTATTATTATTATTTTTTTCGAGACAGAGTTTCACGTTGTCACCCTTGGGAGAGTGCCATAGAGTCATACCTCACAACAACCTCAAACTCTAGGGCCCAAAGCGACTCTCTTGCCTCTGCCTCCCTGGTACCTGGACTATAGACACCTGCCACAACACCTGGCTATTTTCTTAGAGATGGGGTCTCACTCTTGCTCAGGGTGGTCTCGGACAACTGAACTCAGGCAATCCATCTGCCTTGGCCTCCCAGAGTACTAGCATTAGAGGCATGAGTCACTGTGCCTGGCCAAACTTGGCTGTTTTAATAGTTTCTCTGTAATTATTAGCCTGGCCTTTGTATCTTTGGCTAATCAATAACTAGCCTTTCAATGAAGTTGGGTATCACTTCCTCATGACTTAACTCATGCAAACTGAATTATCCTGATTAATGATTTTAATGCTGCTTACCTCTCACAGTAATTTTCTCTCTGCTTTTATCACAGAGGAACATCTGTTTGGGTGACTGAACTCTAATCTTGACACAGAGTCACGGCCATGGTAAGTCGCAGGGTGCCTGACCCTCCCTGGTGCCAGCTGCAGACAGGTACAGGATGTGTACTCAGTGACTGTTAGTTTAAGCAAAGCATTGTTTGCTCAACAGAGGATAGAGGGAGGAGGGCATGAAAAGGCAGGCTTTTTAAAAAACATCATTTTGATTTCTTTCAGTGGTAATAAGCAACCAGACCCTGAGAACTGATTCAGAGAGAGCGTCCTTTGAATCCTTTTAACAGTCTGAGAATATAGAAACAAGTTATGTTATTGCCTTGCAGAAGCACTTCATATTCATTTTAGAACATTTAAAAAGGAAAAACTAAACATCTTGGAGGTTCTACCCCAGAAGGTGACTGTTGTTAACTTTTGGACTTGTCAAGAGGGATGTTTCTAAGCAGTATGGCCTTGTCATCTGCCTCTTGCTTTCTACTGTGACCAGACTCCTCAGTAGAGGAGGAGTCAGTGGTTATCTGATCTTTAGAACAGGCATGGAATTCAACCCCTTTGAGAATTCTGTAAAGTTCAGGTGGAAGCTGAGCCTTTTACCTGCTAGCATGGCTCCACCCAAGGCTGGCCATCTGCTTTCCTTCCCCCCCTCCCCACCCCCCAACCCCCAAACAAGGCTTCTGGATAGTCAGATGGTTCTGATCCCTGGTCTTCTGGGAAGGAATAATAGAAGTAGAAATCTTATACCTGGAGAGGAACTGGAGATCCTGCCTCCCCTAGATGCCTTCTTTTACGAAGATAGATGTATTAACTAAACTGAATAAATAGTAACATACCCTTAAATTTGTTTTTCACATTAGACATTCTAGAATTTTCTTCCTGATTCCTGACAAAGGCTTATTCATGGCTGTCCCAAACCTCTTATGCTTTAATTAAAGTCAATTTCTTGTTGATTGATTCTCCCTGGACATGGAGAATATTTATTCGGGAATGTTTGTGGCATCCCTACTTTGTGCCAGATGCGACACTAGGCTCAGAGTACCCTTCCTGCCTTCAGCAGGCTCACAGTGTCCTCCGGGTGAAGACTGTCACCACATGGTCTTTAACGTGCTCTCCACTCAAGGGAAGCTGCCTCAGCTCCTTTCATCCTTCCTCCCAAAACCTGTTTTTCTATTATGACTGTTATTTTTTAGACAGGTAAAGGACTTTTAAAAGAAAAGAAAACCATGCTATGCAGTCACAATATTGAAAATCCCAACTACTTGTCACTATTTTATTTTAGACTTTACTCATGTGTGTAATTTTTTTTTTTTTAAGAGATAGGATCTCTTGTGCAGTGCCTATGGCTCAAAGGAGTAAGGCGCCAGCCCCACA
Organism: Arctocebus calabarensis; assembly: GCA_963573935.1. Classification (NCBI taxonomy): domain Eukaryota; kingdom Metazoa; phylum Chordata; class Mammalia; order Primates; family Lorisidae; genus Arctocebus; species Arctocebus calabarensis. Next base: position 8,594 of record CAUYON010191160.1, read on the forward strand.
TGCCGGAGGTGGCAGGTTCAAATCCAGCCCCGGCCAAAAACTGCAAAATAAAAAAAGAGATAGGGTGTCATCTTACTCTGTCTCTCGGGCTGGAGTGCAGTGGCGTGATGATAGCTCACTGCAGCCTTGAAGCCCTGGGCTCTACTGATCCTCCTGAATCAGCCTCCTAAGTACCTGCGACTACAGGCATGCACCACCACACCTAGCTAATTAAAAAGGCGTTTTTGTAAACACAAGGTCTTGCTATGTTTCCCAGGCTGGTCTTGAACTCCTGGCCTCAAATGATTCTCCTGCCTCAGCCTCCCAAAGTTCAGAGACTACAAGCATGAACTACCATACCTGGCCCTATAATAACTTTTTAAATAGTAGTAATAAGAGCATAAATAACAGTTTTGTGTTCTGTTTTTTTTCTTTCTTTTTTTAAAATTTATTTTTTATTTATTTTTGTGAGACAGAGTCTCACTATGTCACCCTTGGTAGAGTGCCGTAATGTCACAATTCACAGCAACCTCCAACTCTTGGGCTTAAGTGATTCTCTTGCCTCAGCCTCCCAAGTAACTGGGACTACAGGCACCCGCCACAATGCCCAGCTATTTTTTGGTTGTAGTTGTCATCATTGTTTGGCAAGCCCGGGCTGGATTTGAACCTGCCAGCTCCCGTGTATGTGGCTGGCGCCCTTGCCACTGAGCTACAGGTGCCGAGTCATTCTGCCTTTTTTGTTTTATGCTTATTATAGGGAAATGCTTAGAATAAAAAAATAAATAGGATACAAAAGTGTATCTACTCTAACCTTATGCTTTATCTAACCTCTATAGTAACATGTTTCTATTATATTTTACGTCATTAAAATTATTTACTGTAGGTGATGGATATGGGTGTTTTAATTTTCTTCTTATTTTTATTTATTAAATTTGCTAAGTTCTCTATGATGACAAGGTTTTAAAATACATTGTATTCAAGTACTTAAACACTTTTTTAATGGAAGTATAACTTCCATATAGGGAACTGCATCGCCCTTATAGGAGACTGGTAGATGAACTTTGACAAATGTGAAGTGATACTGTTCGATCAAGATAGGATATTTTCTCCTTCCCAGAACTCCTTTGTGCCCCTTCCAGGATGGCTCGCACCTGCTCTTCCCTCCTCCCTAGAAACACAACCACCGTTCTAATTGTTATCTAAAACCATATAATAGGTTAGTTCTGCCTATTCTGGAACATCCTATAAACTGAATCATAGAATAGTACTTCTTTGTTTCTGACTTCCTTCTTGCATCTGAGCATTATAGTTTGTGATTCATCCCTGTTGCATGTGCCAGTAGTTTGTTCTTCCATCCCTGTCTCTTGCCGTTACGTTGTATTCTAATCTTTTTCACATCTGTCATCTTTCTTAATATAATAACAATAATATTTCATCAGGGGTGAATATAGCAGCTATTTCTTTTTTATTTTTGTCATTCTTCCTAACATCTGCTCTGTTTCCTTTGCCTGCTACCACAACCCTTTCTGGGATGGAATCCCCTGTCTTCCAGAATGGATAATGTATAACTATGTCCTGGAATTTAAACAATACGGATATTTATAGGGCTAACGAGGAACTAATTTCTTGGTCTTGGAGAAAAAGAGCGCCGAGAATGCTAACTGACAGACTGAGCCACCCTTGCAAGTCTCTGGATCAGTTCATCTTGTTAAATTTTAATTTTAATCCCATTGTAGTGTGGCTCAGCAGTGCAATTTGCTTTAAAGTTGAATGTAGTGTTTGAGTACCATCCAAAGACTTTTTTTAATGCTAGAATTTTAAAAGAAACCTGTGAAACATTCAACTCCAGAAAGCACTTAGCTGGGTATGGTGGTACGTACCTGTAGTCCCAGTTACTCAGGGGGCTGAGGCAAGATGATCACACGTCAAGCCCAGCCTGGGAAAAATAGGAAGAACTCATCTCCAAAAGCCAAAAAAATAAAGAGCTGTCTCATGGTGGGGGTAAGGCTGAGTCAGCCCACATTAGAATTTTGACAGCAAATTACCAATTTGCTTGTAAGTACTGATATATAGCAGAAGAAAAGAAGTAAAGTGCCTAGGGCTGTCCCAACAAAGTACCTCAAACTGGGTGGCTTAAAATATCAGAAATTTAGGATGGCGCCTATGGCTCAAAGGAGTAGGGCGCCGGCCCCATATGCCAGAGGTGGCAGGTTCAAACCCAGCCCCAGGCAAAAACAGCAAAAAAGAAAAAAAAATCAGAAATTTATTGCCTCACAGTTTTAGGGGCCAGAAATCCAAAATCAAGGTGTGAGCAGGGCCATACTCCCTTTGAAACCTGAGGGATCCTTTCACGCCTCTTGCTAGCTTCCGGGGGTTTGCTGGCACTCAGGTGTCCCTGGACTTGGGGCTGCAGAACCTGTGTCTGCCTTTGTCATGCGGCACTTCCCCTGTGCATCTCTGCCTGTCTTATAAGAACACTGGTAATTTTGGAGTAGGGGCCCTCCCTTCTCCAGTAGACCTCATCTTAACTAATTATACCTGCGTGGTCCTATTTCCAAACAAGGTCATATTCTGAGGCATTGAGGTTAGGACTTCAGTATGTCTTTTGCGGGGGATACAATTCAACCTATAATAGTGCCCAAGGAATTGATGTCATAAATGTCTACTTTCTTCTGTCAGGTGTATAGAGGGTGATGATTAAGGGTTGGACGCTGACCACATCCAGGATATGAAAACCTGGTCACTCAGCAGAGAAGGCCCTTGTCCTATGGTACCTGAGGACTCGGATGGGTTTAATGTGGGCCACTGTGGGCCTGAGAGGTCCAGGCCAAGGTGATGTAGTACATAAAGCTCAAATCTGGCTTACCAGTGAACTGCCTTATGGGTATAAAAATCCTTCATTTCTTTACATGGCCTGTATTACATCCTTCGATCAAACTAAGTCATCGGAAAGCTTTAGCTTTATTCTACACTATTTTTATCACCTTGTACAGATGGTTTGCCCTAGATTCTGCTTTGGTGTTAGCCCACAGACTTGCATGAAGAGATATTATATGAAATAGATACAAAGTATCTCAAAAAAGAATCACATTGGCTCAGTGCCTGTAGCTCAGTGGTTATGGCACCAGCCACATAAATAGAGGTTTGGCAGGTTCGAACCAGACCTGGGCCAGCTAAACAACAATGACAACTGCAATAAAAAAATAGCCATTGTGGCGGGCGCCTATACTCCCAGTTATTTGGGAGGCTGAGGCAAGAGAATCGCTTAAGCCCAAGAGTTTGAAGTTGCTATGAGCTATGACGCCACGGCACTCTACCAAAGGTGACATAGGGAGACTCTGTCTCAAAAAAAAAAAAAAAATTACATTATATTTATTATGGAGATATAGTTGACATTGCATTTAATAATAATGATGACAGCCATGACTTTAAGTTCTTTTTTTTTTTTGGTTGTCCTTGGTAGAGGTGTCATAGCTCACAGCAACCTCAAACTCTTGGGCTAAAGCAATCCTCTTGCCTCAGCCTCTGAAGTAGCTGGGACTATAAGTGCCCGCCACCTTGCCTGATTATTTTTTAGAGATGGGGTCTCATTCTTGCTCAGGCTGGTCTAGAACTCCTGAGCTCAAGCAATTCACCCTCCTGCTGGTCTAGAACTCTTACGCTCAATCTACCCACCTGGGTCTCCCAGAATGTTAGGCCATCATGCCTGGCCTTCATGAGTTCAAGTTTTTGTTTTAGTGTTTCCTGTTTTCCTGGGTTCAATGCTCAGTATTTTTGTATATTATCCTGTTTTGTTGTTACAATGAGTTGATATTATTCTCAGTATACAGGTGGGAATGTGAAGCTTCCCATGGCTACACAGTTAGAAAGTGTTGAAGACCACGATTCAACCCCAGGTCTGTCCCACTCCAGTGCCTGTATTTCTTCCTGCTAAGCTTCTCACGCCCAGGTGAGAAGCAGGTGCACACCTCCTCCCTCAGCCTGTGCCAATGCATTGTCCTGGATTTCCTTTGATCTCAAAGACTGTTCCTTCTCAGTCATCGTTTCTGGGTTCTCCTTATATGCTGGGCCTGTACTGTTGGAGAGACCAAGGCTTATGTAGGTTCATGTTCTTTATTTTCATTTTCTCTCTAGGTCATCTCATTTAATACCCAGAGACTGATGCATGCTAAATTTATTACTTTAGATTTGACCTCTAGACTTATATTGTATAATCAACTGTCCTTTGGTCAATTCTACTAGGATTTTTTTTTGAGACAGAGTTTTACAATATCACCCTCGGTACAGTGCCATGGCATCACAGCTCACAGCAACCTCAAACTCTTGGGCTTAAACGATTCTCTTGCCTTAGCCTCCTAGTAGCTGAGACTACAAGCACCCACCACAATGCCTGGCTATTTTTTTGTTGTTGTTGTCATTATTGTTTTTAGCAGGCCCTGGCCGGGTTCGAACTCACCAGCCCCAGTGCCTGTGGCTAGCACCCTAACCACTGAGTTACAGGTGCCAAGCCTCTACTAGAATGTTTAATGGACATCCCAACCTTAACATTTTTGAAAATAAAACTTCCAAACTTCCCCTTTCACTGCCTCCCTGAATCTGGTAGTCCTCCAGTTTTCCCCATCTGAGCAAATGATTCCCAGATGTTCAGGAAAAATATTTAATTAAAGTTATACTTGATTCTTTTCCTTCCTTGCCTCCCACGTGAGTCCATTGGCAAGTTCTGTCGCCTTTGTTCCAAAACCTGTGCTGAGTGTTTATTTCCTTCCTATTTCACCCTAGTCTAGATCTTATCCCACCCCCGATCTTAGCCCGGTCTCTCTGCATCTCCCCAACAGCAGCCAGAGGGATCTTTTAAATAAGTAAAACGGATCCCATGTCCCCATCCCCTTGCTTAAAACCTGTCAGGGCTTCCTACTGCACATAGAATGTACAGATGTCTTACTCAGCTTAGAAGGGCTGCCTTGCTCTGGCCCCAGCCCATATCTCTGATTTTCTTTTTTATTTATTTTTAATCTTTATTATGGGAAAGACTAAACATATATAAAAATAAGCAGAATATTATAAGGAACCCCTTTGTGGACCTCTCAATAATTATTAACTCATGGTTAATCTTGTTTCTTTTTTATCTCCATGTACTTCCCCCTTCCTGTGTCATTTTGAAGCAAATTCCAGATACCTTATCATTTCATCTGTAAACTATTTCCATAGGTAAAAGATGAAACCTTTTAGGAAGATAAAATGTACAGATCCTGTGGTTGAAATAGTAGGTGCATCAACATGTCCTGTGGTTCCTGCACCAGTTTTGACCGCCACATTGCCATTTTTTCACCTGAGGGCCAACTCTACCAAAATGTGCTTTTAAAGTTATTAACTAAGGTGGCCTTACATCAGTAGCTGTCAGATGGAAAGACTTGTGAAGTCATTGTCATACAGAAGAAAGTAAATTATTGGATTCCAGCACAGTGACTCACTTATTCAAGATAACCAAAAACAGGCTCAGCGCCTGTGGCTCAACAGGCTAGGGTGCCAACCACATACACCTGAGCTGGCGGGTTCGAATCCAGCCCAGGCCTGCCAAACAATGACGGCTGCAAACAAAAAATGGCCAGGCGTTGTGGCGGGCGCCTGTAGTCCCAGGTGCTTGGGAGGCGGAGGCAGGAGACTCGCTTGAGCCCAGGAATTAGAGGTTGCTGTGAGCTGTGATGCCACAGCACTCTAT
>CAUYON010191162.1:0-14266 GCA_963573935.1 Arctocebus calabarensis
TTGTGTGGGGGCGCCTGTAGTCCCAGCTACTTGGGAGGCGGAGGTAAGAGACTCGCTTAAGCCCAGGAATTGGAGGTTACTGTGAGCTGTGATGCCACAGCACTCTATCCAGGGCGACAGCTTGAGGCTCTGTCTCAAAAACAAACAACAGCAACAACAACAACAAAAAACAGACAGAAACTTATACCAATAATATAGAGGAAGGAGCCTTTAATTGAAGGGGTGAACTCAGGTGCCTCAGGGAGTGAAATGCTGAATTCTGAGGAATAGTTTTTTTTCCAAACTCTTTTTTTTTTGTTGTTTTTTTAATTGAGACAGTCTCACTTTGTCCCCTTGGTAGAGTGGCGTTGCATGACAGCTCACAGCAACCTCAAACTCTTGGGCTCAAGCAATTCTGTTGCCTCAGCCTCCCAAGTAACTAGGACCACAGGCGCCCCCACAACGCCGGCTATTTTTATTGTTGTTGTTTAGCAGACCTGGCCAGGTTCAAACCTACCAGTCCCAGAGCATGTGGCTGCCGCCCTAACCACTAACTTGCAGGCACCCAGCCATCCAAACTCTTTCATGCCTTTTTTTTTTTTAGTTCATTATCAGCTACATAGTTAAGGCTACAGATATTAGAAACCAGGGTATTGTTATTAGTTACAGAGTCTTTTTTTCTTTTTCTTTTCAAGGTTATTTCAGCTCAGTGTAAAGTTTGTTCTTATCTTTGGAGGAGAAGTTCTTCTGCAGCTGCCTGCTGCTTTCTCAGGATCACTAAGAGTACAAGATTTATTTCTCCTTCTTCACTAACACTTTGCTTCTCTCAGTGCTTGGTGAATCTAGTGGGTGTTTTGCTTTGCATTAAGTCCAAAAGTTAAAGATGGGGAGCTGAGGCTGATAATTCTCAAAATATCTCCTACACTGTCAACATAATAGCCCACCTCGTTCCTCACAAATGCTTGTGTTGGTACCCCAATCTCTTTAATATATTCCCATTCCTGCCTGACAGGTCCTTGTTATTTTAATCAAAGCTCAGCTGTTACACTGGGAGTGATGTCATGGTCCTAAGTCTCCTGTCATCTTCACATTCTTGGTGGACACAGCGCAGGCAGCATTAAGGTTTAATGTTTGCCTGCCAAAAGTCTTCCTTTCCCAAAGCAGCAGCAGCACAGAGAGGAGCACCTGCTCCAGCTTTTATTCCCTCTAGGAACTTACCATTCCTTTTCTTCCAATGAGGCTACACATTTGAGCAAGCTGATGAGAAAGCCCGAGTGCTCCCTTCTTTGTTACAGGAGCGAGATTCATTCCACACTAGTGGAATTCTCATTCCACCTCCCCCCCATAACCATAATAAAAACTCAGGCTATTCTTCTTTCCTTCCTCCATTACACCACTTAGGGATTGCTTATATGCCTGTCCTCTGCTCAGAACCTTCAGTTATGCAATTAAGGAAACTTGTCTTGCCCTCTTGGTGTTTATGTGGTTTCATCAGTCTCAATATCCAAATTAATTTTTAGGTGAGGATCCCTTTGCTTCTGCAGGTGACCCTAATATTGGGGAAACCCAAGTGGAAGCCTAGGAAACCATAACTCCACCCCTGCCTCTAATGGCCTGAACAGTAATTGAAAAATAGTTTCACAGAAGGCATGACAGAGATTAAAATCACTCTTAAAGACCTCAAGGATGTGGGTATGGTGGTGCCGTCATATCTCCACTTCATTTGCCAGATCTGTCTTATATGGAAATTGAATAGATTGTGCAGAATGACTGACTGAACACTACCCCACACTTCAGCAAGACATAATTATTGTTGTTCAGATTAATAAAGCCTTGAGCATATGGTATATGGCCATTGTTTTGATGAATGCATTCCTTTCCATTTCATCCAATTAAGGAAAGAGGATAAGAAGCTGCAATGGTTTGAATATTTGTCTACTTCCTCAACTCATATTGAAGTTTAATCCCCAATGTTGCCATATTGTAGATTCTTTAAGGTGACTGGGTCATGAATCTATCCTTATGAATAGAGTAATACGTTGTCATGGGAGTGGGGCTGGTGGCTTTATGAGAAGAGGAAGAGTGACCGGAGCTGCACACTCAGCCCTCTTGCCATGTGATGCCCTGTGACATCTCTCTCTCTGTAGAGAGTCTCCACCAGCAATAAGGCACTCACCAGATGCAGCCCCTTGACCTCGGACTTCCTAGTCTCCAGAACTGTAAGAAATAAATCCCTTTTCTTTATAAATTACTGAGTTGTAGGTATTCTCTCATAAGTAACAAAAATGGGTGAAGGCATAAGCATTTTGCAATCAAATGGACAAAAACTTTATTTGCAATTTATTCTAGGACTATGTTGATTCTTTTGCCCTCTGCCATACTTTTCCTATGTCATAATATAGTCCAAAGAGATATATGGCACATAGCATGTCACTTGGATCCATTACCCAGCACCATCCTTCTGACTAGACTGCAGTAAGAGGCAGCCAGCATACTGGAGGCCTTGGTAGGACACATGTACTCCAGCAGGTGGGACACAGATCCCATGAGGATTCAGAGATCTGCTACTTCATTGAAAATTTTAGGGGTCCACTAGTCAGAGTGCACCTGGTAGGTCTATTTGGTTTGGGGGGAGAAAGAAGGCCTGGCGTGGCTTATGATTGACCTGGCTCAGTATTTGGGTGTGAGCTTCAAGTGGGCAGCAGGTGCATTTCAGGTATACACACCGGGCATATCCTTGAAAGGGAGAAGGGAGGATCTTCCTAATGAGTGGAGGCTCTATGGGTTAACCTTGTCATCCACTTTGTGTGGGAGCAAAAGTGGCCTAGGATGGGAATATACATGGATTCCTGAGCAGTGGCTAATGGCTGAAAGGAAAAGGACTGAAGACTGGAGACGGGGGGCGGGGGGTGAGTGAAGGCAGAGCATGTGGATAGATATGGGGGGGGGGGTCAGTGTGAAGGGAGACATTTATATAGCATATTAATGTCCACCACAAAGCATCAACAATTGAGGACAAACTGAATAATCAATTAGACCTAATGACTCAGCAAATTGACATTAGTCAGCCTTCATCATCAGTCACTCCAGAAGTAAAGCAATGGGTATATGACTATGATGGCCATAGTATGACAGACAGAAACTGCTTATGGCCCAGCAGCATGGAACCCCACTTACCAAGGTCTGTGTTGCTGCTCCTAGCTCTGAATATCCAATTTGCCAGCAACAGAGACAGATGTGACACCCCAATATGGCACCATTTCTCTTTTGGAAGAGCCGTCAGCTCTTTCTTACAAGACTCGAAACCTGTTCTGAGGATGGGTTGTGCTTTCTTTCTGGCAGAGCTTCAGCTAGCATTACTATCCAGGGGCTCTCTGAGTGTTCTCTACAGGCCTGGGGTCTCACACAAGAGAATAGCCTGCAAGGGGACTGTGTCAGAGTGAAGGTATGTGAGTGAGCCTATGAACGTGGGATCCTCTGCTGTCACACACTACATCATCTGGAAGCTGCTAGCTTGATAAAGTACTGGAATGGGCTGCTGAGGGTGCAGCTGAGGTGCAAGCTCAGAGGCAAAACCCTGTAAGGATGGATGAGGCGCCATCCTCAAGGATGCGGTATATGCACTGAATCAGAGACCTCCATGTGGCACCACGTCCCCCCAGTAGGAAGAATACGTGTTAGCCTTTAGCAGCTGTAGCAGCTGTGGATGTGCACCACTTAGATGTCACTTTCAGAGAGCACCTGTCATGATAAGTGTGCATAGTTACCAGCCTCCATATGCAGGATCCACTGAAGTATTTGAGCTGAGACTATGTTATTTTATTTTTTATTTTTTATTTTTTTTGCAGCTTTTGGCCGGGGCTGGGTTTGAACTCGCCACCTCTGGCATATGGTGCCAGCGCCCTACTCCTTTGAGCCACAGGTGCCGCCCAAGAGACTATGTTATTCTTAAGTGGCTTTCAGTCAATGGCTTAGCAAAGCAGGGTACTAGGGTTATTTCTGTTCAATATGGGACTCCTCTCTGGGCCTTCTTTGCATCAGAGACCCCAGTTGGCTTGGCTAAGACCTTTGCAAAGATGCATCACAGTCTGAGACTCTTCTTTTCCATCCATCCTCCCTCCTTCCACAAATGTTAGATCTGCACCATTGTCTGCAGGCGCTTCCTGTCTCATGTGTCCCTCCCCTTTATCTTTCTCAAGAAATCTTTTGCACTTCTACCTCCACCTTGTCTTCCTGGAGGACCTGAACTAAGACATTTGATTCAGTGTTAGAGAGAACTCTTTCTTATCCTCCCTCATGGGGAGAGTAGGAGAAAAGTCAAAGCCCTCTTTGCTTCTACAAATGCCCTTTGAAAATCATGTTTGACATGTTTTATCTTCTCTTAAATAGCTTTAATGGGATGATGGTTGCTGAACTTTTAGGAAGTTCAGCATTGTAGGGAGGCCATTCAAGGGATCCTCAAGGAAAAAGAGAGCCTCAAGGGGCTGTAATGCCACAAGCTTTATTGGGCAGCATGAAGGTTGCATGAGAGAAAAAGTTCTTATAGCATGACACTGTTCAGAGGCTTATGGGTGGGCAAGGAGACCATCAGCTGGAAGGGAGGGCAGGCAAGGGGGTTCACGGGGAAGGGAGATGAAGGACAACCTTACACATCTAGGTGATGTCACTTGGTAACATGGTGGACAGCCTCTGGATCAGAGAACTCCATAGGACAACAGTAGCTTGGGGGCGTATGATCACAAGGCTCCATTTTATCAATGGCTGGCAGATTCGAGGTGAGCTTTCATGGGATATGCAAAGCAGGCAGGCTGCAAATGGCTAAAAATCCACTTATTTGGGCTACTTTAAAAATAATTAAATGTGTAAAAATTTGGCTTTGGCACCAGTGTGCTTTTCAGCTAACAGGCCTCAGACTACAGTGAAGAAATGACAAGTTAGGGGCCAAAATACAGAGGCTATCTTTGGGTCTTTTATGTAACAAAAATTGTGTAGTATTTTCATTTAGATTGTAGATCTTGTGAGTACTTAGCACCTCCTGTCCTCACATTTGGGCTAAAATCCTGTGAAAATAGGCAACATTCCATTTAACAGCTGGTTGTATATTCAATAAGTGCTGAACAACTGTGCTGTGCTAGGCTTTGTGCTAAGTACTAGAGATACAATGGCCAGCAAAGCCACTTACGTTCCTGCCATCATGGAGCTTCCACTTGCTGAGATTTGCTGTAATGCATATGTGACAACTGTTTTCAGTGCTTAGGACATGCAAGTAGTACCTGAATACTCCAAGAATGAGTCAGAGAGGGCCCTGAGTCAGAAAGGGGTATGGCCACCAGATGAGGCATCCTTGATGGAAGGAAACAAATGTTGAGACCTGAAGAATGACTTAGCATGGCAGAGTAGGGGTTGGGTCGTGCTCAGGCTAAAGTAACAGATTGTGCAACAGGCCTTGAAACTGGAAAGGGTCGTGGCATAAAGGTGACCTCTACTCATCCACCCTCTCCCAGGCGGTTACACCCCAGGCTCTGTCATTCTGAAACAGTCCAATCTCGAGTGATTCAAATGTACCATTTTTTGGCCACCAACACCCCACTGTAATGATTTTTCAACCTCTTTGGGCCCTCCAAACATTAAGTCCTCTGTTTCTCCCCATTTATCAGCCCTCTCCTCTTTCATCTTCCCTTTCCCCCTAGTTCCTTTTTCTGTAAATGGCTTTACTCTGATATATTCACATGCACATATTTAAAGTGTACAATTGGATAAATGTTGATATATGCAACATTGATATATGTTACATTGATATAGGGTCCCCCCTTTTCTAGGCCTTGGAAAACAGGTCTTTTCCAGACTTCGCTCTCTGGATGCAAACAGGATCACAAAAAATCAGAGAAAACCAATATCTCATATGGACTGCATTTCCAGGCGTGAAAACCTACACTCTGCTGCTTTGCTTGCGACAGGAACTGTGAGGACTTCATTTGCTAATATATTAATTCACTAATCAACAAGGGCAAGATGTTTTCTTTTTCCTTTTCTTTTTCTTTTTTTTTTTTTTTGAGGCAGAGCCTCAAGCTGTCCCCCTGGGTAGAGTGCTATGGCATCACAGCTCACAGCAACCTCCAATTCCTGGGCTCAAGCGAGTCTCCTGCCTCCGCCTCCCAAGTAGCTGGGATTACAGGCGCACGCCACAACGCCCGGCCATTTTTTGGTTGCAGCCGTCATTGTTGTTTGGTGGGCCTGGGCTGGATTCGAACCCGCCAGCTCAGGTGTATGTGGCTGGCGACTTAGCCCATTGAGCCACAGGCGCTGAGGCAGGCAAGATGTTTTCTGTCTGCCAGCTGCAGGCCAAGTGTTACAAGCATTTCCAGGACCCTGCCCCACACAGGCAGTGTATGAACCCCTAGACAAAAGACCCATGTGGGATTTCCCACTTGAGAATTCCCCCCCACCTGCGCTGCAGAGGTGGCTTTGGTACCCTTCTTTGTTACCTTTTTTTCTACATCTTTCCTTATAAATAACCATGTCCTGTCATTTGTTCACATGCTCTGAAGTTTCATTCTTTTCTTTTCTTTTTTTTGAGACAGAGTCTCAAGCTGTTGCTCTGGGCAGAGCTCAGCGACATCACATCTCACAGCAAACTCCAACTTGGGCTCAAGCAATCCTCTCATCTCAGCCTCTCCACTTTACTTAGTAGAGACCGGGTCTCACTTTTGCACAGGCTGGTCTCCAACTTGTGAGCTCAAGCAACCCACCCGCTTAGGCCTCCTAAAGTATTAGGATTGCAGGTGTGAGCCACCACACCCAACCTGGAGTATCATTCTTGAATCTCCAGACCAAGGACCCACTGCAGAGAGAAAAATACAGGTAACAAAATCATTACCACAATGGAGATGATGAGCATATCCATCACCCCCGTTGTCATCTCTCCCTTCTTCTATCCTGAAACCTTGCTAAACTTCCTTAGTAGTTCTAATAGTTTTTTGAGGGTAGATTCTATCCTATTTTCTACACAGAAAATATTGACTGTAAACAAAGACAGTTTTACTCCTTCCTTTCCGATGATACAGGGAAGGTGAAACCCTGGTAGGTGCAGCCTGAACTGAGGGGAGGACCTGCCGCCTTCTGTGTCTGCCACCCTGGGGATGTTGGTGTGGTGGAAGGCAGAGGAGCCAGCGGGTTGGAGGGTAGACAGAAGGGGCCACAAGCTGGCCCAGTAGCCTGAGGGGCCAGACAATTGCTGGAGAGACACCTCCAGATTGCCAGCTCCAGGAGCTCCTTAGCGTCTCTGTCCTAGCCTCTGTCTCCTTCCCCTTGCACTTGTGGTTCAACAGAGAACTCTCCATTTCCCAGGCCTGGTCAATTTTATGTATGTTTTCTAGACCTGGAATCACTAACATTTTGTCCTGAGTGGAAGGGATTGTATCCATTCATTTGTTAGGGGAAAAAAAAAAAAAAATATATATATATATATATATATATCCCTAGAGACAAAGGACCCAGGGGGAGATTTTTCTGTATGCCAGAAGTTCTGGTGGTTTTTCTGTGAAATAAATCCTGTTTTACCACTGACCTGTGGTCCCGTGGATTCATTCTTTGAATCCCTGGGCCATAGGACCTACTGAAGAAGAAATTCCGATAACACCAATACCAATCAATACCTTTTATTATTTTCTTGTCCTATTATCAAAAGGATTTCTGCTTAGCTCCTTAGTTCCTCACCACACACAGCTTCAGAATTCAGCATAAGTCTTGAGGTCTAAACCAGCAGGGTGACAGATATGGTCCTCCACTTTTCCCTTCTCATTAGAACTGTGAGTAAATGTGAACCTGAAAGAGCCAATTCTTCAAGAGAGATTCCAGGTGGCTAAGGGCCTAAAGTTAAATTAGAGTGATGCAGCCATTTGCTAACTACAGGTCACACTCACTCTTAATTTCTGAAGACTTCTACCTTTTCATCTTGAGGACTGTTTGGGCTCACTTGAGTCAACCAATCAGAGCTTACCTGCTTTAGCCAATCAGGGCTTAGATAAATTGACCAGAGATTAGCTGTATCAACCAATCAAAACTCAGTTGTATCTACCAATCAGAACTAAGTAAGTTTCGATCTTTCATTTGTACAAACGGACCTGGTGAGGAAAGTGAGTGGGAACTATTGGTATAAAACTTGAGTTTTTGCCTTGTCCTCTGGAATTCACTCTTGCACCTTAATTTTACCCCCCAAATATGCATCTCCTTGGTTTGCAAACTGTTCACTGGAATCCAGTCTCTTTTCTCCAAATTCCTTTTGAGAGAAATTTTGTTCATGGAATCTTCTTGGCTCTTTAGATCACCCATTTTGTCTCTCCAGGCCTGTGAGACTGCTGAAATCTCTGTTGTTTTTCTGATTCCCAGCCATGGCCACCTACCTAGTCAAATCCCAATTCTCAGCCTCTCACCCTGCACTGGGAGTTAGTATGTAAGTGGAGGGATGGTAAATGGCTCTAGAGTGTCACTTCACCTTCCCATAGTTCTCTCTTCTACATGTTTGCCTCTTAAGTCTTCATCACTTTAGTAATTCTCTAGTGGCTTTAAATTGATCTTTTTGTCATGTTTTAATGGATTTTTCTTGCTATTCTCTATAGAAGCATTTGTCTCCCCAAAGCTGCTACTCATGCCCATAAGTAGAAGTCAAATCAATAAAATTGTTACCTCTTAAATGTTCTCAAATCTTATCACTTTTCTTCTCTTCTACCACTGTCCTAGTTAAATTGATGACCACATCTACCCTATATTAGTGCAACAGCGTCCTTTTTTGTTTTGTTGAGACAGTCTCACTATATTGCCCTTGGTAAAGTGCTGTAGCATCACAGCTCACAGCATCCTCACTCTTTGGCTTAAGTGATTCTTTTGCCTCAGCTTCCCAAGTAGCTGGGACCACAGGTGCCCGCTACAACACCCAACTATTTTTTGGTTACAGTTGTCATCGTTGTTTGGCAGGCCCAGGTTGGGTTCGAACAGGCCAGCTCTGGTGCATGTGGCTGGTGCCCTAGCCACTGAGCTACAGGCACCCAGCCTGCAACAGCCTCCTTAATTGCTCTCTTTTGCATTCACTCGTGCCTCTCCCTTACACATTCCTGAGTCAGCATCCAGAATTCTTTTTTTTTTAATAGATTATGTTACTTCCCTGTTAAAAACTTTTCAATTGTACCCCATTGTTTTCTTTTTATTTTTTTGTAGAGATGGTGTCTCACTATGTTACTCAGGCTGGTTTCAAACTCTGGGCTCAAGCAATGCTCCTGCTTCAGTTTCCTAAAGTGCTAGGATTACAAGAGTGAGCCACCATGCCCATCCATACTTCCCATTGTTTGTTTAGCATAAAATGAGAGCCGTTAATAATAATAATAAGTGGTATTTGCAGAGTTGTGGTAATGCTCATCATTCCAGGCATTGTATCATTTGATTTTCACAGTAATGGAAATGACCATTTCCACTTTTTCCTTTGTTTATACAGATAGGCAGACATCCATAAGATTTAATTTAATTGTTCAAGGATGTAGTTAGATGTGGTAAAGTCAGAATTTCAAGTAAGGCCTCTTTAGCTCTAGACCATGTCTCTGAAATAGAGGGAGCCCTGAATGAAGAAGTGACTTCTTTTAAATGTTCTCATTTCTATTCCTCCCTATACTAGTTAGGGATGTCCAGAGAAGCATAACCAATAGGAAAAACAGTTATATCTGCCACTGAGATGGATGGAGAGAGAGAGGGGAGAGGGAGAGGTTTTTAATTCAATGTTTACAAAATTAAATGATAAAATTGGGTAAAAAGCAAAAGTTTCCTTTCATCCCTTCCTAAACCACACTCTCCTCAATGGTAAGTACTTTTATGTTTTTGATGTGTGTCTATAATATTATGTCTCCCTTAGACACAATATTACATACAGAGGTGAAGATGGCAGGTATACCCCAGTGGTTCCTTCATCTGCTCTTTTCTCTTCTCTTGTCATCCCTGTATGTCATTGTGTCATTGCTATGCTATCACATTGAAATTATGTCATGGTACATGATCTACATTAATAAGAGGGAAGCTTGTCTGTCGAGTGTGCTACATGTAGCATGTGAAGAAAACAAAGCTTATTCATGGAGGACTGTCAGTGACTAATAGCTGTAAGAAACCGTTACCTTTTCAGATTTTTCCAACTGCAGCAGAAGGGGGTACTTGCTTGTTTTTGAAAGAAAAATGTGGGGGTGGGGGCAGAGGCAAGATGGCCGACTGGAGCCAGCTTTCCATAGAGGCTCCTGTCCAGAAGGAGAGTTAAAGGACAGAAGTTTAGCAAGTAAGCTGATGGTTTGGAGCTGAGCAAAGAGCGAAGGTTGAAGAATGCACATCAACCTTGCTGAGGCAAGCTGTGACCCCAAGGAAACAAACAATAGGTATGAAATCCATCACTAAGTGGATGGGAGTCTCCTCCCCCATGAGAACGGCTCATAGTATATTCTATACAAACAAGTGAGTAGAGTTCAGATCCCCTCTTATTTTATCCCACAGGAGAGACCCTCTAAAAACCAGAACTCCTTCCCTAGAGAGGACTTACAAATGTGTCATGGCAATCGCCCACCAGGCATAAAACTGTATATATTCTCTACCTACAATTCTGCACTCCCCTCTACTCTCACCCTGAGGTCTGGAGGCCTGTCCCCCATGGAGTCCAGATTCTTGGGCATTTTCTCCAGGGGTGTGGACAGGGCGTGGGCTGTTGTTGGTCTATGCTGATTCTGTGGTATGGGAGTAAGGAGAAGTCGGTGAACTGAGGGAACCATACGGGAGAGGGAGAGGTGGTGCCCCATGGCACAGAGCAGCAGAGGCATCAGAGGGAACAATAGGGCTCACACTCCTGGGGATATTTTGAAGAGACACTCCCTGCTTCTCTGGGCAACCAGAGGAAGCCGGACATCATCTCCAGTGGTAGCCACTGGCAGAACAGATCTGGGATGGAAATTCAGGCCTCACGAATAAAGGGTATGCCTAAGGCAGTACTGGCCTGGGTGTGGCATGTTGGGGAAGCGCACAGAGACGGCATACTCCCAGGGTGGGGCTGAGCCAGAAGGACTGCTTTAGTGAGCATAAGAAGCACCTGACCCTCAGGGAATCATAGCTGAGACAAAGGGAGGCGGGCAGAGGCTGGAACCAACAGCTAAGTGTGAGCTCTAACTGTGCCTGCCCCAACACAGACTGCAGCCAAGACAGACATGCCAGCACCGGGAAGTGGCACAGACAGGGGCTGAGTCACAGTTTCTATGAACTCAAACAGCATCTGGTCCACAGGGGAATATAGCCGGGACAGAAACAAATTGTGTGAAAGTGTTCTGTTCTGTCAGCAACATCAATCAGGGACAGGCTGCAACTGAGTGAACCGCCCCAGCACCAGAGGTTATCAGGTCTCAACTTAAACTCTCCCACCTGAGACTGGTGCTGACTGGGACAATTGATCTGGACCTCTTGAACTGGGCCAATCACCTGAGGACTATCCAAAGTGGTACCCTGGGTGTGTGGTTGTGGGAAGGTTTGATATTCCATTTCTAGTTGTTGTCCATGGAGGGTGGGGTGACATAATTTCTGGTATTTCTCCACAGCTAGAACTTCAACCCAGAGTAACTGATTCACTAGGGTAGGACAGAGACCGGCTGAAAATGAGACAGAGCCAATTAGCCCCCACCAAGCAGATCTCCAGTGTCTCAGGCCATAACACTGTACATGTCCTTTGCAAAGCTCTAGGGGAAAAGGTACAGACATCAGTCCCAGCTCTTGAGCAAAGGGCAGGTTAATCATTACTCTAGTAGCCCCCAACCCAACTTTACCTTATCTGCTCATCTAGCCAAATGGTGTAAAATAATCATGGGGCAGGGCAGAATCAGCGGAAATCCTCTGGTAACATGAATAACCAGAGTAGATCAACTCCCCCAAGGAATGACATGGTGGACACAACTGAAGATCCTATTTGTAAACAGATGGCTGAGATGTCAGAAATTCAATTCAGAATTTGGATTGCAAATAAGATTAATAGAATGGAGGTAAAGTTGGAATTAGAAATTCAAGGAGCATTTCAATAGTTGTCTCAAGAATTCAATGAATTTAAAGACAAAATCACCAAAGATTTTGACACATTGAGACAAGAATTTGTAGCCCTCAAAGATCTGCAAAATACAGTAGAATCCCTCAGTAACAGAATGGAGCAGGCAGAAGAAAGGATTTCTGGCATTGAAGACAAAGCTTTTGAACACTCCCAAACAATCAAAGAGGAAGAGAAGTGGAGAGCAAAAATGGATCATTCTCTCAGAGAGCTCTGGGATAAGTCAAAGAAATCTAATATTTACCTTATAGGAATTCCTGAAGGTGATGAGGTGGCTTTGAAAGGCACAGAGGCTCTTCTTCATGAGATAATGAAGGGACGACTTTCCAGACATGCCAAGAGATTCTGAAATTCAGATAGCAGACAGTTTCAGAGCCTCAGCATGACTCAACCCGAATAAGACATCTCCTAGGGACATTTTAATTAACTTCACCAAACTTAAAATGAAGGAGAAAATTCTGCAAGCAATCAGACATAAAAAAAGAACATAACTTATAAGGGGAAGAATATTAGAATGACTACAGATCTCTGCTGAAGCCTTTCAAGCTTGAATAGGGTGGTCATTGATTTTAATTTCCTAGAACAAAATAACTTTCAACCCAGGATCCTATATCCAGCAAAACTGAGTTTCATTTATGATGGAGACATTAATACTTTAATGACATTCACATGTTGAAGAAATTTGCCATAACTAAACCAGCTCTCCAGGATATTCTTTGACCTATCCTCCATAATGACCAGTGCAATCTTCCACCACAAAAGTAAACTCACTCAGAAACTTTTGATCAAATTCCAACGTCCATAGTGGCAAAAGGATTAAAAATGTCCACTGGACTTTCAAAAAACTCGCTAACCAAAATTCTACCAGGCTTATCAATGTTTACAATTAAAGTGAATGGCTTAAATTGCCCTCTAAAGAGGCACAGGTTGGCTGACTGGATACAAAACTCAGGCCAGATATCTGCTGCATACAAGAATCTCATCTTACCTTAAAAGATAAATATAGTCTTAAGGTGAAGGGATGGCCATCTATATTTCAGGCAAATGGAAATCAGAAAAAAGCAGGTGTTGCAATTGTATTCACAGATACAATAGGCTTTAAACGAACAAAAGTAAGGAAAGGTAAGGATTGTCACTTCATATTTGTTAAGGGTAACACTCAACATGATGAGATTTTAACTACTAACATTTATGCACCCAACCAGAATTCACCTCAATTTATAAGAGAGACCCTAACAGACATGAGCAACTTGATTTCCTCCAGCACCATAATAGTCAGAGATTTTAACACTCCATTGGTCGTGTTTGATAGATCCTCCAAAAAGAAACCAAGCAATGAAATTTTAGACTTAAATTTAATGATTCAACAATTGGATTTAACAGACATTTAATCCCAACAAAACTGAATACACATTCTTCTCATCAGCCCATGGAACATCCTCCAAAATTGATCACATCTGAGGTCACAAGTCTAACCTCAGCAAATTTAAAGGAATAGAAATTATTCCTTGCATCTTCTTGGACCATCATGGAATAAAAGTTGAACTCAAGAACAACAGGAATCTGCATACTCATAGAGAAACATGGAAACTAAATAACCTTATGCTGAATAATAGCTGGGTCATATATGAGATTAAGAAGGAAATTACCAAATTTTTGGAACAAAATGACAATGAAGACATGAATTATCAGAACCTCTGGGATACTGCAAAGGCAGTCCTAAGAGTGAAATTTATAGCACTGCAAGCCTTCCTCAAGAGAACAGAAAGAGAAGTTAACAACTTAATGGGACATCTCAAGGAACTGGAGAAGGAAGAACATGCCAACCCCAAACCCAGTAGAAGAAAAGAAATAACCAAAATTAGAGCAGAATTAAATGAAATTGAAAACAAAAAGATTATACAAGAGATCAATAAATCAAAAAGTTTTTTTTTTTGAAAAAGTCAATGAAATAGATAAACCTTTGGCTAACCTAACCAAGAATAAAAGGGTAAAATATCTAATTTTGTCAATCAGAAATGGTAAAGACGAAATAACAATAGACTCCTCAGAAATTCGAAAAGATCCTTAATGAATATTACAAGAAACTCTATTCTCAGAAATATGAAAATCTGAAGGAAATAGACCAATACTTAGAAGCACACCACCTTCCTAGACTTAGCCAGAATGAAGTGGAAATGTTGA
>CAUYON010191164.1:0-37500 GCA_963573935.1 Arctocebus calabarensis
GCGAAACAGTCCTCAGACAATCTGCATGTGGCTGACATGCTGCAGGTTGACACCCTTGAAAAACATTCTATCCTACTGTGCTTCTTAGAAGGGTACAGGTGAAACTTACTAAATGCAGAATATAAATGTCTTAACACAATAACTACGAAAATGTCATGAAGGTTATGTTAAACAGTTTTACGAAAATATTGTATATGAAACTCGCACGTTATACCCCATGATTACATTAATGCACACAGCTAAGATTTAATTAAAAACAAAAAAACATTATTCTATAGTATCCAATGGCTTCCTATGCAATCACATTTTTTTTTATCCATTCATTCATTGTTCAGCACTCTTTGCAAGTTGGGAGATAAAGGTACAGTTAGGCAGATGGCACTGGAGAGTTAAGCAGGTAGAGTCTTCTGTAAGCCGAAAGCTATCCGGTTCTGTTGCAGAGCATTAAGCAAGGGGGTGAACTAACAGATCTACTGCTTACAGAGACTAACCTGGCAGTGGTGTGGAGAATACTTTATATGCGGCAGGACAGAGAACTGAGAGAAAGTTACAGACACCCAATCAGTGACGAGTGCTTGGATTATAGTATTATAGAGGGAATTTAGATGAGGAAATAGCCCCGAGTGCCACAAAGGGGAAAACTACACCACACGTGCTTCTCAAGAACGAGTAGCTGATGGTTTGAGATGTGTGAAATTCAAAAATGAATTAACAACTCTTCTAGCATCTGGTTAATCAGCAAATGTCCTAGACATTTTACTCAGAAAACCTTTCCATTTGTGAGCAACCCGAAGAGGAAAGTCCTTTTACCATCCTCAACTTATATATGAGGGCACCAAGGAATAAAAAGCTGAAGGAACCTGCTCCCTTCCAGCTGGAAGTGGCTAAACAAGACTTTTACTGAGACCAGCCACCCATGTTGGATGCTCATAGTCACTTAAAGAAAACAATAGTTGTCCGGGCTGAAGGAGGAATTGAATTAGATTAAAAAAGGGGTAGGAGGCAGAAACAATGGGCTGGAGGGATAGGGCTTCTTTAAGAACTAAATGGCAGGGTGGCACCTGTGGCTCAAAGGAGTGGGGCACTGGCCCCTTATGCCAGAGGTGGAGGGTTCAAACCTAGCCCCAGCCAAAAAACAAAAAACTGCAAAAAAATAAAAATAAAAAAAGTACCAAATGGTAATTTTTGTGTGTGCCTGGAAAATATGGCAGTAAAGTGAGGAATGTTGAGAAATAGAGTGAACAGCAGAGACGTGGACTGAATGATGGAAAGCCTTGTGTGCCATTTTTAAAATGGTGGGTGGTGGGCTTGTTTATGAAATAGCTCATCTATGGCCATTGTGAAAGCTCATCCTGAAGACTTTACTTTCTAAAAACTTTAGTTTCTAGATTTCTACATATGATACTGGGTGTGTCTTGTAGACTCTGAATTTTATTAACTCTGTTTTCATGTGGGGAGAGTTAACAAAAATTAAATAAAACATAGCTTGTAAATTCCAAATCCTAAATAATAAAGTCTAAAATGTATTCATATATATATGTATATATATATATTCAACCTCATTCTAGAATTGGATCTGTAGTTTGAGCTTTCTTCTAAAAGGATCTGTGGTCTGAGGTTGTTTATAAAATGTGTGTAGTACAAGAAAAGAATACGTGAAAAAGACAAAGACTTGCTATATTGCTTATGTTGCTGAGAAAAAGCACAAGTGTTCCTTGATACCAGGTACAAATTGTAGTTCTCCCTGGCTGCATATTTTGTCTGTTCCATCTCCAGTATAGCTTTACTTGGAAATCCTCTCTAGATATGAAGTACAAATGACTCAAAGAGGTAAGTTTTTTTCCTTATATAAGAAGCAGGAATTCATGACTAGTCAGAGATATAATAAAAGCAGATGCAGAAAGTAGACAGACAGGAGGCTTGCAGAACAAAGGGAGGGAAGTGAGCACACTGTACAAAAAAAATGTGCTTTTGACATTGAATTTCCTCCAGGAGGCTGAAAATAACTGAACCGTTGAAATCTTGCAAAGCTGATCTGATCCCACAGGGAAAATATGTTGAGCTTGTTCTCTCTCTACCTCCTTAACCAGAATGTATTGAAGTTATGATTTTAAGCAGCCTTATGGCGATGCTCCTCCAGAACAGCCCCAGTGGAGCAGGCTTGAGTAGGAAGGTTAAGAGGAGGAAAGAAATCGGCACAGAATCACTGTCATCATATTGTTGAGTAACTTGCATGACTCTTAAGCATATTTACATGTGAACCTTACTGTAATATAAATTTGGAACACAGTGGAACATGAAGTTACATTAGCAACTTTTTTGTAATCTAAAAGATTTGGGGTTTATTTATTTAGTTCTTAGTTTGCTCATGTGTTTTTGTTTTAATGGATTGAATCTTTCCATAACTTCTTTAAGTTTTAAATAGGCACTGCTTATACACAATAGGCAAACAATGTGCTGGGTTCCTGTACAGCTAATATGTATGATTTCTGATCAATATTGACTGTTACGGCTGAATTGATTATGCAGCAATTCTTTACATGACCTAAGTTAACAGATAACAAGGTATATATTTTTCTGAAATATATGCATAACCACCACTTAATGTGCTAAATTGATTAAGAGACCATGCCTATATCTTTATTAGATCACTTAAAAACGATCATGATTTCCCCTGTCCCTCCCTCCCTCTCTGCCTCCTTCCCACTCTTTTTTCTTTCCTCTCTCTCCCTCTTTTCTCCTCTCTCCCTTTTCTTCCTTCCTTGTCTGTGCTTTTCCTTTGATAACATTTAAATCATGGATAATTTATTTTGGTTTCTTTAATTGTATCACAATATGTTCTCCAGTAGCAAAATCTTTTAAGAGAAGAGAAAAAATGTATGGTAATACATGAATTGTGTATTTCAATGAGCCCAAGGAAGAACTCTCATAAAAGTGAGACAAATAATCAAGCTCTCTCTCTTCACATTCATTTTACTCTAGGATTCAACTGGCTTTTATTCAGCAGAGAGTTCCAGAGAAGAACACCATCTCAGCTGTCTGAGTATTGAACACTGGATACATTCTACATCTTATCTCTACAGCTGGAGCCCTAGATATTGGCAGAAGGGGACATGGGATAAATTTTGTTTTCTACAGCTAATCTTACAGTTCATTAGCGCCTTAGCGACTGGTAATCACACTTCATTAAGTGTGTTTATTTGGTAGTGTCAGCTTTTCTTTTGAAATGCCCTTAAATAATAACCGCGGTTCCTTTAAGGCTGATACTTCACACCAGTGAAGAAAGTTGTGCTGCAAACAGGCAAAGGAATCATTCGTACTTTAATCTAACATGAGCAGCCCAGGGTCATTTGGATAGTTCAGATTGAGAGATTAAAGCTTCTTATCTCATGCTGTGAAAAGTAATGTAAAACTAGTTTTCAGGAGCACTTTTCAGAAGAATTTTTATGACTTACCAATTCTAGAAAAAGGTCCTTTCTCGTTTTTTCTTAAAAAATGGAGCAAAAAGTTAATGATGTCAGTGATGATAGTAAGATGAGAATAAACTTATTAGAGCAAAATAGATGGAATAATTTGGATCTCTTTCATAACTTTCAAAAAAGTTACGTAAAAAAACACACGTCACTCTATAAGCTCCACAGCATATGTGAAATGGTCAAGTCATAACACTGAAGGGTAAGTGTAGAGTCATTGTGATCTGATGCCTGTGCCCACTAAGTTATTCTCTGCATGATAGTTTTGATGATTATTAATTCTTCAGTTAGACAGTCAAATAAAAGGTCAAAAAGTCATATATCAACTAAAAAAATGCTCTCCTTACCTTAGAAACTCAAAATGAAGTTCAAGTTCATTGGACATGTGTCAGCATCTGAAAGTAAACATTACATTTTTCTTGTGGTGAATACTATTCCTAGTAGATTTCTAGTTTTGATTTCAGTGACCTCTAGGGAAATCAACTGAACTGATACTTTCAAAATAAGTATATTCTAAGAAGCAATTTTCTCTTTTTCCTGCAGTAGTTGTTTATGCAGGAGAAAACACATCAATATATTTTAATAGAAATAGGAAATAACTAAACTATTTATAGTTTATAATGCATTCTTTTGGAAGAGCATATTGACTGGTAGTCTCATTTGACTTTGTCACCTACATTTACTCAAATATCTTTTTAGAGATAATGACTAATATTTCTGGGTATCTACATGCAATAACTATTTCATAAAAACTCTCTTAATTCAGTGTTTAGGTCAAATATTTGAGGAAAGAGAAGCCTCATGGTTAATGTATGCTACACAGAATATCTTCAGTAAGTAGTCCATGATTGATTGATTATAAAAGGCTTTTCCTTTCTCTTATATTCTTTCCTTTTTAAATATTATCAATAAGAGAAGATAAGACACTGGCAGAGTATCTTCTTAGTATTATAATGAAAAATTCAAGATTGTCAAGAAACTAAATACACAGTGAACATAAAATTGTGTTAGACACAAAATGACACAAAGTATAGTTTTTCAGAGTTAAGGCAACTTATATATTGATGGACTTGCATTTTTATTGGAAATACATTGGTCATTCATTCACTTAGCAAATAGTAAAAACTACACTGTGCGTGAGACATTTTTTGTGATCTAAAAATAAGTGAAAGTTTTAAAGACAAATAAAATCCCCAGTATTTTAACCCTCCCCATGAATGGATTTCAATGAGCCCTATGTGTATTTTGTAATCTTCTCTCTTAACTACTTGCTCTTTCGAGTTGTTTCCCTGAAATGATGGATTTTCTGCAAGACAAAGGAGTTGAGATTCTGAAGGCCTCACTGGGTAGACTTCTGAAGCCAAGACTCACCATCTCCCTTGACCTGGCCCAAGGTACGTGGACCTCCTGGATGAGAGATAAGCTTTGAGGCTGCTTCTCCCTTTCTTTCCACAGGACGTCTAACATATTAAAAAAATTCCTTTCTTCCTTGGCAATTCTCATTGTCTCAATAGGTGGATCTTTGCAAGATGAATAACTAGAACGAGACTGAAAAGGGCAGCACCTGTGGCTCAGTGAGGAGGGCACCAGTCCCATATACCGAGGGTGGCACATTCAAACCTGGCCCCGACCAAACTGCAACAAAAAAATAGCTGGGCGTTGTGGCAGGTGCCTGTGGTCCCAGCTACTTGGAAGGCTGAGAAAAGAGATTTGCCTACACCCAAGAGCTAGAGGTTGCTGTGAGCTGTGATGCTACAGCACTCTACCGAGGGTAACAAAGTGAGACTCTGCCTCTAAAGAAAAAAAAAAAGAAAAAGAACTAGACTGAAAACCCCTTGCAGTTTTGACAACAGTATCAATGTAAAAAAGAAAATATTAGGAAGACTGTGAATGACATGTGGTGTCTAGGGACAAGCAACTCCTGATAAGGGAAATCACCAAAACCAAACTGACAAACCAAAAACTGCATAAAATACAAAAATGTAAATTTGAGAACAGAAAAGTAGAGATAGAATGAATAACTAGATGGGTTATGATTCTAGAATGGGAAAAACCTCAAATCAGTGATCATGCCCAGCCACATACGCCTCCAGGCATTTTATGATACTGGAGATGGGCAGATACCTGAGAATTTATCCACAGAGAGCTATTGATGTTTCACATAAAATAGCAAACTGTGGACAGACACTTTCAGGGGTGGGCCCGGGAACATAGCTGGTTGTCCTATGCACACAAAGGCCATATGCTATGTCCTGGGGCAGTTGGAAGGGTTAAATCCTAAGAGAAACAGCTCTCAAAGAGTGGGGCTGTCAACAGTCCTTTGAGACACAGATCAGAGCTCCATACCTATGAAGGATTATAGGCCCCAAGAAGAACTTCAGGCTCTATTGTAAATCCTAAACAGCCAAATAATAACAAGGGGGAGGCTGAAATTTACTGTAGCGTAGCCACTACTCGGCACAGTCTCTGGATGGATTAACGTCAGCATCTATATTAATCTATAAATTTACCAAATTAGAATGCAAATTCCTTTCTGGATAAAGATGACCTCAACATGTGTTTTTTAAAGACAATTTCAGATCTAATAAAAAATTGAATGTAGGAAGGGTGAGAATGACGAAAAATTAGTGGGTACAATATTTAGGGCATGGACACACTAAATGCCCCAACTTCACCACCATGCAATATATCTATGTAACAAAACTGCCTCACGTGTAACACACAGGTAGCTTGCTTAAAATCTGGGAGAGGTAAAAGACAAAGGGGGCAAATTCACAAATGTTCTTGAAATTGGATTTAATTATAAGGGATGATATAAATATGATTACAGTTTTAAAAACAGGAAAACATGAGGAGAAGGACGAGATGTAGGGACTTCAATCAGATGTGTATCCTCAAGATAACCAAATGGGAATTTTAGAAATATGTTTTAGTATTTTAAAATCAACCAATGCAATTTAGCACACCTATAAACTAAAAAAAAATCCCAAAAGATGTAGAAAAAACATTTCACATTATTTAGTATCTATTCATGATAAAAATGCTCAGCAAACTGAGACTAAGCTTGATTAAAGAAATCTACAAAAGCCAACAGTAACAATGTTAAAAGACTTTGATATCCTCTCTCAATCTTTCCTACACCGGAAATCTTATGCAATTAAATAGGCCTTGAAAAGAAATAAAATGAAGACAGATTAGGAGAAAAAAGTTCTCTATTCTCACAATGCCATGCTTATGTAGAAATTGAAAGAATCTACACAAAAAGGTACTCGAGTTAATAAGTGATTTTCTTTTATAATCATAAATACATGTTAGTTATTCTGAAATTAATTCTATATATTTATATTCATAAAGAAAAAATAGAAACTATTTTTCCTAAAATGTAGCATTTATAATAATTTTTAAAAACATAATACCTATGTGAAATGTAACAAAATGCTTATAGAATTTGTAGGATGAAAACTACAAAACAACACTCAAAGTAATCAAAAAAGAGCTAAGTACATGGAAAGATATACTGTGCTTGTGAATTGGAGGATTCCATATTATGTCTCAATTTATCCCAAACTAAATTAAAGCTTTAATGAAGTTTTATATGAAAAAGTAATAAAACTTAATAACTAAACAATTACGAAAAAAGAGCAAATTAGGGAACTCATATCTAATTTTAAAACTTAAATGTGATAGTGATTAAGACAGTATAGTATTACACTACACTATATGCAGTATTAATTCATAATGGATTATGAACCCAAATAGAAGACTAAAAACAATAAATTTTTTTATATAAAACTTAGGAGAAAATACAGTGTTAGATTATGTATATGTCTTTTATTTACTACACCCAGATCTTAGTACACGAACACACCAAAAAATGACTATTTTGCAATTAATCAAAATTAAGACCTTTTGCTCTTTGAAGGACACCATTAAAAAAAATTAAGACAATGCACAGACTGTGAGAAAGTATATTCAAATCACTTACTGATAAAGAACTGTATCTATAAAGAATATAGAAAGATATTGCAAAACTCAAAAATAAGACTACAACCCATTAGAATAATGGGATTAGAATTTAAAAAGACCCATCACCCAAAAAAAAAAAAAAAAAAAAGGCTAACACAATTTTCTCACTATTTTTAGTCATTTGAGAAATGCAAACTAAACCTACATTATAATACTAATACATATAAATGTATGTATTAGTACATTCATGCTCATACATTAGAATGGCTGAAATCAACAACAAAAGCATCAACTGCCATAACAATTGCTGGTAAACATGCAAAATAAATGGAACTCTCATATATTTCTGGTATGAAGGCAAAATTACTAAAACTACTTTGAGAAACCATTTGATGATAACTTCACAACATTAGCTATATATGACCTAGCAATCCCACTCCTAGGTATTTGCTGAAGTGAAATAAAAATACATATTCTCATAAGAAACAAGTATATGAATGTTTATAGAGGTTTTATTTAGGATTATCGGAAATAAGTCATAATGAATTACTACTCAAAAGCAACTTTTAGCACATGCAATATTACAAATGATTGGCACATGCCTCATGCTAACTGAGAGAAGGCAGACTTAGAGAGTGCAGACTGTATGATGTCCTCCCTGTGATATTGAGAAAGACAAATTATTCAGACAGTAAGATGATCAGCATTTGCCAAGGGATATGGAGAGAGATGGACTCTGCAGAGTGAAAGAGAAATTTTTTTTCTTCTTTTAAAATAATTTTATTCCTTCTAATCAGAACAAGCACAGGCAAACATGAAAAGACTAGGAGTAGACCAGGCCAGATTGGCACTTTCTTCTGGTCATAAATGACACTTCTGATCCAGATTCTATTGCAGTTTGTAAATAAATACACTGATTGATTGATAGATCCATGCAAAACATGCATGCATAATATAGTCATGCTTCAATTAACTATTCAATAAACATTCTAGTTTATTATCCCCCAAAAGTAAGTATTGGAAACAATAATACTAAATGGAGTTTCAAAGTCAAAACTATATAAAACATAAAAGAATTTTGACAAGAAGTCATCATTGAACATTTGTTAGTGATGGAGGGAATGTGGAAGGACAAGAAAGATTGATTTCTGTGAAGTAGTTTGCTTGAAGCCAAACTTGAAAAGAGGTAAGAGTTGAGTCAGATAGAACCTATAGAATGAATAATAAATCTACTTAAGAACTCAAATGGAAATAGGGGCTGTCATTAATGCAAAGTGTCGGGATGAATGGAATATAGTAGAAACCTATGAGTTACACTCGAGGAAATTCACTTGGCAAAAGAGGAAGTGTTCATAGAGAAAGAGAACAGTATATGAGCCTAGGAAGGAAAGTATTCCACACACATTATTTTGAAGCCTAGTTTTTGTTTTTTTTTTTGTAGAGATAGTGTCTTACTTTATCGCCCCCAGTAGAGTGCCGTGGAATCACACAGCTCACAGCAACCTCCAAATCCTGGTCTTAGCCAATTCTCTTGCCTCAGCCTCCTGAGTAGATGGGGCTATAGGCGCCCACCACAACCCCCAGCTATTTTTTTTGTTGCAGTTCAGCAGGGGCCGGGTTTGAACCTGCCACCCTCAGAAAATGAGTCCTGTGCCCTACCCACTGAGCCACAGGCGCTGCCCTGAAGCCTACTTTTTTAACCTAAAAAATATATTGTAGGGATGCTTTTATAACAGCACACAGACGTCAACCTTGTTGTTTTAAATTTTGAAGCATAATATGCTGTAGACGCCATAGTGTAGAATAAATGATCATTTATTATTTAATCAGTATACATTGTTGACAATTTTTCTATTGAAAACAATGCCAAAATAGCTAATCTTGTGCATTCATCTTCTACCTTCTATGTCTTATTGTTTTCCAAAGAATTTAGAAGTAGAATGATTGGGTCAAAGGTCATAGGCATTTTTAATTGTCCTAGGTAGTATCAAACATTCCTTTGAGAAAGTTGTGAAAGTTTACCCTCCTGTATATTTTCCAACATTTGTGATGCTGAATATTCTTTAGTTCATTGAAGAAATACTATATGCTAAGGGCTAATGCTTAGAATACATAACTGAGAAGAAAACTCCCACCTTATAGTCAATGGACAGAAAGGATAGGGAGAGGCAGAGATTAAACAAATTAGTGGCTGAAACGCATAAAATTTCAGGTAGAAAGAAACCAAAAAGCGCATAGAAGGTAGATAGAGTGAAAGGATGTGAGGGCTGTTTTAGGCAGAATCAGTAGGGAGAGCTCTGCTCAGACAGATACTCTTAAGAGATCAGAGACTGGGAGGCAGCGATGTGAATTGCATGGACCTCTAAAAGAACAAAATTCCTGGTAGAGAGGCAAGCAAATGAGAAAGCATTTACAAGAAAGAACAAGGCGGTCATGGTGGCTGGAGAGAAGAACCTAGGGGAAAAGCAATGGAAAATGCCAGGAGAGAGGCAGGGGGCGGGGCCTGGAGAAGAGGGTGGGACTCAGACATCCTGCAGGGTCTCAGAGATCCTAGTAAGTTCTTCCTGTTTACTTTTAGTGAGCTAGAAGGCCCCTGGGGATGTTCTGAGGCCAGAGGACAGATGATCTGCCTTAAGTTACA
This sequence comes from Arctocebus calabarensis, assembly GCA_963573935.1. NCBI lineage: Eukaryota > Metazoa > Chordata > Mammalia > Primates > Lorisidae > Arctocebus > Arctocebus calabarensis. The sequence goes on from CAUYON010191164.1 coordinate 10,081, forward strand.
AAGGAAGGACTCGCAAGCTGAGGCACACTGAATGGAAGACTACAGGAGAGCTAGGTCTGAAGCGGGGGATATGTGAGGGGTTAACACAGCTATTTAGGCACAGGAACACAGAGGCAAGAGTACAGGTGGTGAACTGCATGATAGGATTTTGAATGAATTTTGACAGCGGAGCTGAAAGAATTTGTTTATGGGTTCATCTAAGTTGTGAGGACAGAAGTTGAGAAGGACTCTAAGAATTTTGCTGTAAGCAACTAGTTGAATAAAGCTGTTATTTCCTGAAGTCTGCAGAAGAAGCAGGTGTGAAGTGGAATAAGATGCTCAATATTGGGGTGTGTTAAACTTATGATAACTCTTGGACATCACAATGAAGATACCAAGTAGACATTGAGTAGGTAACACTATGATCACTCTTCCTTTTGTTTGTTTGTTTGTTTTTTTGCTTTCTTTGTTTTTGCTTGCATTTTTTTTATTTTTACATATATACATGTTTATTAGGTTTCCACTTTTTGCCTTCACAACATTAAAAAGGTTTAAAATTTAATAACAATAACAGTGTTTAAGATAAGGACTAGAAACAAAGACCTCAAAAAGAATGAAAGAAGATAAATACATTTAGAAAAGAAATCAGACAATTACTGCATTGAAATATTAAGCAATAATAATAATAATAATGCAAAGAAAGGAACGTTCACATTGTCAAATAAGAGTGTCTGTTATAGAATGCTTTGACTCTAGGCTCAGTATGGAGTCATCAGTAGCTTCTTATTTTTTTTTCCAAAGTCTCAAAAAATAGACAACTAATATTTATAAATAAAAGTAAAAATGATTTCAAAAAACAGATCATGTCAAATCTTATAGACAATAGAAAAAGAAGAAATAATTCAAAGTCATTCTACTTAATCCAGATACATCTGATAGTAAAATTGGAGATAATATATTGTTATAAAGAGAAATTACAAACTTATTTAACTTGTAAATGAGGATGCAATATCCTAAACAACATATTAACAAGTTGAATTAAAAATTAATATTTAAGTAATGTAATTTGGTCAAAATTGAATCCAGTTTATGTAAGAATTAGTCATTCTTTTCTTGTCTTTTTTTGTTTTCTTTCCCTCACCCCATCCCTCCTTCTCTCTCTGTCTACTCTCCCCTTCCCCCATGCCCCACTGTATCATAAAATGTCATTAATTGTCCTCATATCAAAGTTGAATACATAGGATTCATGCTTCTTTATTCCTGTGATATTTCACTAAGAATAATGTGTTCCATCTCCATCCAAGTTAGTACAAATGCTGAAAAATCTCCATTTCTTGATGGCTGAGTAATATTCCATGGTGAGAGAAAAATTTTTTGAAACTAAGTAATTATTCTATTTTTTAGTTGTAGTTGTGTTTACATGAATATACTTTTTAGAAGTTGCCAAAGTAGGAATGAAGGATGAATTCTATTGTGTATATCTAATGTATCTTAATTTGTAAAATTAAAAAAAAATCAGTGTATTTTACTATGTTTATAAAAATGATAAACACAATGAAAGCATCTGATAAAGTTCAACATCTGTCAATGATTAAAAATACTTCTTAGCATATTATAATTAGAAAGGAACTTCCTTAACCCAATAAAAAGTACCTACTTAAAATCTTTATCAAACAACAGACTTAACTTTGAGCTATAGTAATCAGTAACAGAAAGAAATAAAAAATTTAATTACTGGAAACCTAAAAATAACCTGTTGCAATTTTCCTTTTATATGATGCCTACATAAATAACAGCCTGTAAATTTTAATAAGTACTCTAGCAAGGTTTCAAGTTACCTTGTAAATATAGGATTCAATTTTATCCTTATACACTGGTCAAAATAAATACAAATAAGAGTTTTAAGAAATATAAGTTTACGACATCATCAAAATCTTCAAGTATCTATCAACAAATCTAATAAAGGTTGTAAAACCTCTACACTAAATAACCTAAATCAATATCAAAAAATTTTACATATCACAATAATTAGAGAAATATAGCATGTTCAGGCAATGTAATACTCAACATTGCTGAGAAGTCAAATCTCCCCTCATCAATCTACAATTCTAATCTAACATTCATGTGAAAATTAGTGAATGGTGAATTTATAGAGAAATCTGCAAAGCCAGATAGCTAAGACAATTTTGAAGAAGAGGAATAAATCCTAAAGAATTACATATTAAGATATAATATTTATTTAAATCGATGTCAATTAAAGCAGCAGAAATATAGACTAGTCCATTAAAAATAGACTGTGCAGTCACCATTCCACATATATGATCAACTGAGATAGAGGAAGAACGGATGGCCTTCTTATTAAATGGTGCTGAGAAAATTGAATTTCCACCCCTACTGCACATCTTATATAAAAGTCTATTTCAAGCGGATTATAAATATAAATGTGCAAGGTGAAACAATAAAGCTTTTAAACTAAAACATAAGAAAATATTTTCACGACCTCAAGTTGTCAGACTTCTGACAAAGAACATGAAATACCAACAAAGGGGAGAAGAAAATAAACGAAACCTCATTAAAACTAAGAACGTGTCATGAAAAGACAGCATTAAAAAATTAGAAGGTAAGTCACAGTCGCCCTGACAAGGAACGTGTGTTTAGACTATAAAAAGAAATCCTGAAAATCAGTAAGAAAAAGGCAGACTCATTACTAGATAAATGAGAAACAATTTTAAAATGGCTCATAAAAGAGGATATGCAAATGGCAGCTGAACGTATTAAAGAGAGGTTCTCAACATAATGAATCAGCATGAAAATGAAAATTCAAACCTATATGAGGTAATCCAATTCCAGCTAGGATGGAAATAATTGAAAGTCTTGTTGTTTCACTGTAACTAACTCAAACTCTGGAAAATATATGAAACCATATGGAAAGTTACGCTGTCTACCACTGGGCAACACAGCTCAAAGATGTGATCCCTGAGAGGTGGGGGATACTTGAAATGAGCACCAAGTTCAACTCAGCCTTCAATTGCAAAGCAATTTCCAGACCACAGTGACAATCAAACAAGGCACAACGTAAAGAAACCTAAGAGAGGATGAGGCATCGGGGATTCGCGGGCAGAATACCAGAAAGGAGGGAGCTTTGCAGAGATTTGCTCCAGAAATCTTCAAAATGTCCCCTTGACTCTGTAGCTGAATACTAAGTTGTGCCTGTTGAGGATGAAACTGAAAAGGGCTTGGCAGAAAGCTACCCTATTTGGGAGACTGAATTCAGACTTGGGATACACAATAACCAGCAAAATTAGAGAGACGTGTGGGTCTTTAAGTACAGACCAGAGGAATGTCACAGCTTCCTAACAGGGCAAACTGTTTTGGAGCGGTGTTTCTTCCCCTTGTCACCACTGACATCTTGACCCAGCTACTGCCTTACTGTGTGGGCTGTTCAGTGTGGGGTAGGGTGTTCAATAGCATCCTTCTCCCTATCGCTAAACACAGAAACAATCCTCAAATGTGACAATGAACAATGTTCCAGAACATCATCAAACGTACTTCACCTCAATCGAGAACCACTGCCCTGAAACATTTCCCTAGTTCTACACTAAAAAATAAAACTTTCATTCATGACTTGAAAAGATCAGCCTAATCCACAATAAACATAACTGCCTGCTAATAAAACAAATTTAAAATTAAAGTGAAATAATGAACCACGGCAAGCAGCAATGTAATCTTTGTGGTCTACCATTCTGTTAAACATTACTAAAAATGTGAGCAAGCAGGAAGATGTGTCTGATAACCAAAGGAAAAGGAGATAATGGAAGACATGACAAATAATAAAATTAGCGGCTAAAAATTCAAGAAAGTCCTGTACAGATGCTCAAGTGTTTAAATGATAACAAATATAATGAAAAGAGAAATCGAAAGTAGATTAAAAAGAAAGCTTTAAGAGATGAAAAATAAAACTTGTAAAATTAAAAAAAAATGCTGTTGGGCTTAACAGCAGATTAGACAATGAAGGGGGAAAAAATCAGACTACTGGAGGTCATGGTAGTGAAATGTACATAATAAAGAACACAGAGGAAAAAAAATACCTAATTAACAGAGCCTCAGTGAACTAGGGCACAATTCCAAGTAGTCTAACTTAAACGGAATTGGAATTGTTAAATGATGTGAAGGCAGAAAAACAACAGCTGAAAATATGAATGGCCATTAATTTTCTAAGTGAGAAACAAATAAACCTACAGAACCAAGAAGTACAGAAAATTCCAAGTAAGTTAAACATAAAGAAAATCACAGCAGAGGATGTCAAAATCAAATTGCCGATGAGTGGCAATTGGTGGTACTGTTGGTGGGATTCTGAACCAGTACAGCCTGGAGATTCCTCAAAGAACTTAAAGTAGACCTTCCATTAGATCCTGTAATTCAATTACTAGGTATCTACCCCCTCCCGAAAAAGTCATTTTACCATAAAGACATTTGCACTCAAATGTTTATAGTGGCTCAGTTTACTATTGCAAAGAGGTGGAAGCAACCTAAGTGTCCTTCAACCTATGAATGGATTAATAAACTGGTGGTATTATGTATACCATGGAATACTATTCAGCCATAAAATATGGAGATTTTGTATCTTTTGTAACAACCTGGAAGGATTTGCAGAACATTCTCCAAAGTCAAGTATCACAGGAATGGAAAAGCAAACATCCTATGTACTCAATACTAAATTGAAACCAGTAGAATAATAGCTAGAGGCCTTCATGAGAGAATAACTTAATTAAATTCAAGAAGAGGGTGAGGGGGGTGGAGGAGTTGTTAAGTCCCCATCCAAAGGGCACAGTGCATGGGTGTATGGCCCACTCTCTGGGCAAGGAACTTAACTACAACTCAGACTTTACCTTTAGAATGCAAACAATGTATCCCAATTGTATGTACCCTCATATTAATGTGAAATTTTAAAAATCCAAATATACATAGTCAAAAAATGAACATTTCAAATGCATTTAGAGAAAATATGTCACACTACATACAGTAAAACACAAACACTTCTTGTTTCAGACAAGAAGTATATACTCAAGTCTGAAACAAGAAATCAAAAGAAATGCAAAATCTCTAAGCTGAATTTTTTAACCTGCAAAAGCATCTTCCAAAATGAAGATAAAATGAAATTATGTATAGGTCGGATAATTATGTAATAAAGAGAAATGTGTGTGCACACGTTCATGTACACACATCCACACACACACACAATATGTTAAAAAAAATTATCAGGCTGAAGAATATATTACAACAGAAAGAAATTTGAATATACACAAAGAAATTAAAAGACTCGAAATATTAAAATGAGCATAAATAGAAAATAATTGTTTTTTCATTATAGAAATTACATTAGAAGAAATAACTGTGCACCAATAGTGGGGTTGAGTCTGTGTAAGAATTAATATATAACGGCAGTGCCTGTGGCTCAATGAGTAGGGCACTGGCCCCATATATTGAGGGTGGCGGGTTCAAACCCGGCCTCGGCCAAACTGCAACAAAAAATAGCCAGGTGTTATGGCATTGCCTGTAGTCCCAGCTACTCGGGAGGCTGAGGCAAGAGAATCACCTAAGCCCAAGAGCTGGAGGTTACTGTAAGCTGTTACGCTATGGCACTCTACCGAGGGCAGCATAATGAGACTCTGTCTTAAAAAAAAATAAATAAAAAGAATTAAAACATAAAAAGACAAAAGCATAAAGGATATCAAGGAGAATGGAACTAAATGTTTCTTTCTCTTTTAAGGAAATGGTAAGACGTTATTTGAAAGTAGACTTTGGTAAGTTAAAGGCACATATTTTAAACATTAGCGCAAAGTTAAGAATATGGGGCAAATAAGCTTGAAGAGGATATAGAATGGAAAACGATAAGTAGTTCAATTAAGCAAAAAAGGCCAAGAAAAAAAGATCAATGAATGAGAGGAACAACAAATAGCAAGTTGTAAATTTCAGTGTAACCCTATCAATAAGTATAAAAGTATAATAAGTATTTGTTTTTTAGAGGTAAGATCTTACGCTGTCTCCCAAGCTACAACAGCATCATCATAGTTCACTGTAACCTCAAACTTCTTGGCTCAAGTGTTTCTCCTGCAGGAGAGTTTGCATTTCATATGAAGCTTTCATAAGGATGAAGCTTATCTGTAATGACCAAACAGGGTTGAGGACCTGTGTTTAAGGACAGGCAGTTATATATATTTCACATTTATATACAGTGAAAAAAAGTGCAAAACAATTGTATGGTCATACGACGTTAAGAAGTTGATTTCTTTAGGGTGGCACCTGTGGCTCAGCGAGTAGGGCGCCGACCCCATATACTGAGGGCTGTGGGTTCAAACCCAGCCCCGGCCAAACTGCATCAAAAATTAGTTGGGCGCTGTGGTGGGCACCTGTAGTCCCAGCTACTTGGGAGGCTGAGGCAAGAGAATCCCTTAAGCTCAAAAGCTGGAGGTTGCTGTGAGCTGTGACCCCACAGCACTCTACCGAGGGCGATAAAGTGAGACTCTGTCTCCACAAAAAAAAAACACCAAAAACCCTAAAAAAAAAGAAGTTGATTACTTTGGGAGACCAATATGCAGGATTAATATGCACAATAGTTTTTTAAGGTCTTGTGTGTTAGCTTTCTAGTTGTGACAAAGTACCACAGATTAGGTGACTTCAACAACTTAAATTTATTTTCTCACCATATGGGAGGCAGAAGATCAAGGGGTCAGCAGGGGTATTTCTTCTGAGACTTCTCTCCTTGTTTGAGGCATGGCTGCCTTCTCCCTGTGTCTTCCCACAGTCTTCTCTCTGGATGTGTCTGTCCTCATCTCTTACAGGGGTGTCCAAGCTGTGGCCCACAGGCCTCTTGCTGGTTTTGTAAGGACCTTTGTTGTTTATCTGTGCTGTCAGATAGCACAAAAAGCATGCACGAACTTTTTTTTGCTACTCAGCTTTCATTAGTGTTTGTGTATTTAATGTGTGGCCCAAGAAAACTCTTCCAATGAGTGGCAGATAAGAAAAAAGGTTGGACACACCTGTAAGGACACAAGTCAGATTATAGTCTACCTACGTGGACTCATTTTAACTTAATTACCTCCCTACGTTGACCCCCTTCTTAAGTTGACCAATTTTTTGATAGACGAGACATGCACCACATGTACGTATCAGTCCAGTGGGCCTAGTTCCCTATATTGACCACTTACGTATGTTGACCAGTTTTTTACACGCCTTTGGGTGGTCAACTTACAGAGGTTCTACTGCACTTGTTTAAAGATCCTATATCTATGTACAGTCATTTTCTGAGGACTAAGGTTTAGAACTTCAACATATCAATTTTTTAGGTATACAATTAATTAAGCCTTTAACAAAGATGTCGCCATCTTTTTCCTGGCAAGCAGGGAGAGGGTTTATCTCGTCTACTCTACCACAGTAATCATTTTATGTCCTGAAATAACCACTCTCCTATGTATCTAGGATGGTACCAATTATGTACCATTTTTGGGAGAATTAAGAAAATAGTCATTTGAATCATTTTTGTCTTCTGTGATTCAAATGCTAAACCATTTGAATAAAAACCAGAGGATGCATAAAGAAAAAGTGTTACAGATGTTATGGCAAAGAATCCTATTTGTAAAAGTAAACGTTTATGAAACGCAAACTCTGTGCCAGGCAGTCTTCTAAATGCTTTCCATGTCCCAGCATAGTGAAACCTTGTGAGAACTCTAACATCATTCCAACTTTTCACATGTTAAAACTGAGGTGCTGAGAGGTTAAATGACCTACTTAGGGAAACAGACTATTAAACTGGAAAGTCAGAATTTAAACTTAGGAATTCTAGCTCCAAAAATAATACACTGTTGACACACATACTCGAAGTTGCAAAAGATTGATAAGTCTTGTGTTAATTGTCTGAGGTTGCAATTGATCAAGATTATATTTCCCAAGCAAGTCCTGTTTAACCCTAAAAGTAACAGTTCTGTCTTGATTACATTTTGAAAACAAATTATAACTTTTGCCTCTTCTGAAGTATCCAGAGAATAAAATACTATTTCCACATACTTCAAGCATCTGGGGTGCTCTATTAAATAAGACTTAACATAAGACAAGATTTAGTTTTGGTTTCTAATTACATTTTTTTTTGACAAAGATTTTATCTTCCTAATATAGGGAAGGAACTTTTTTTTTTTTTTTTTTGAGACAGAGTCTCACTTAGTTGCCCTGGCTTTGCATGCCATGGCATCATAGCACACAGAAATCTCAAACTCTCGGGCTCAAGTGATTCTTTTGCCTCAGCTTTCTGAGTATCTGGGCCTACAGGTGCCTGCCACAATGCCTGGCTATTTAGAGACAGGGCCTCGCTCTTGCTCAGGCTGGTCGCGAACTCCTGAGCTCAAGCAATCCACCAGCTTCAGCTTCCCAGTATGCTGGGATTACAGGCTGTATTAACATTGATTTAAATTTGAAAATATTTTAAGTAATGAGAGAATTAATTTTCATTCTTCATGCTGAGGTCAGTATGATGGCATGACCAATTCCATGGTTTGGATACGAATAAGCCACTAAGTACAGTACAAATGAAACTAAGAATTAAAGTAAAATGATCATTTTTTAAGATTCCAAGATTTTTAAAAAAGCCTCAGAGAGGTTAATTTAGGACAATGCTATTTTGCCAAAATTAGAAAAATGTAAAATTCTACTATTGTTCTATGGAAATTCTAGACCAGAACAAAAACATGGATAAATTTTTGGTGGTGTGAGTAATATTGCAATGTGTATCTTATTTGGTGGTTATCATTTAAATAGCTACTAGCCTTTTATCCTTATAATTTATATTTAGCATCTATTTTAACAATTGCAAATGTATGACAACCAACTAGATTCAAGATTATCTTATTGTCACTTTAATTCAATTTTACTATAAGTATAGTTATTTAGTACAATAGAATGCATGATTCTTGCAATTAGGACTTGAGTAGGATTGATTTTTATTCTCTGCAGCTGTTTATTGCTTTGTTATGTCTAGACACACCACACATCTTCTGTAATAAACTTTTGAGTTTGACTTCTTAACGCTATTGAGATGCTTACATTATTTACAATGTCTTAGTAATCCATCCATCATAATAATGTCAAGTAAAATTGATGCTCCTGGTGCCACTTCTAGTGACAACATTATGAAAAGATTAACCACAAGAAAGGATGAAAACCTCTTCTCTGTCCAGAAACTAGTCTGGCACATTTGTGATTGTATCAAATCTTTTCTGTGATTGGTATCAAATAGACATTTCTTGTCTTAAAGCTACACAAATACCAGAGAAAGAGGACATTCTGATCTCTATGTTTCTATTATGTATGATTGTTTTAAAGAATAGTTAACATAAAATACCATTTTTAATTAATGGTTGGCCAAATATAAGTACTGCAGCTATAAGGTTATTTTGAATTAAATACTGACAGCTTGTATTTAAAAAGCTATCATAAACTATGGTATTAATTTTTACATTACTCATAACAAAAGATCTTAAATTATTTGGCAAATTTTAAAGATTTTTCTGAAGCCTTTGTTTTTAATCTAGTAATATTTCTGTAACACTATACGCTGCTTAAAAATACATGATTTGTACTTGCTTCACCAGGACCGAATCCTATCTAGAGAGATAAATGAAAAAGCCACCTTCTGTGTTTATATATAAGTAGAACTATCTTCTCTCTCATTAACATTGCTTTAAAAAAAATCACAGCTACTGAGGCAGCTTCCCAGCACTAGATTTTCATTTGCCTGTAAATCTCCTGATTCTGTTTGCAAACTAAATTTCCGTTATTGTAAATATCAAGATTTGCATTGTAAAAGGTTCCTTATTGGTTTGACAATAGGAAGAAGGACAGCAGGAAGTGGATTGGAGAGATGACAGGAGACGGATAGGTACAATCCAGGGTGGAAGGCCTCTGGGACACTGGAATAGAAAATACTGTTTCTGGTTTCCTAAGTTCCTCATTAAAAGGAAAACATAACAGCAAGAACAGAGTAGTCTAGATTGATTTTTTTTTTTTTTGAAATAGTGCTCACTCATAAAAGAAGAAAAGTTTTGAAATAAAATGATACTAAGAAATTCTTTTAGTTTGAGCCAGTTTGCTACCTGATCAATGTAATACACACTCAGGCATTTGGACAGCATTAGTTGAGCAGAAAAACACGAGGTTATGAACTGTGTGATATCAAGCAGATCTGTAACCAAAACAAGAACAGATATTGAAGCAGTTACACAAAAGAACCTTAAAATTGCATTCATGTCTAGCATATCACATAAACAGCAGGTGTATTTTATTCTTGGTATTCATGTGTTGGTTTTCCATGAGAAACTTCTTGGAAGTTAAAAAATTTTAAATGACTGTATCAAGGCAGAATATACAAGCTGTTTAATTTGTTTATTGACTGACTTTAATTGGCATCTGAGTCTGGTACCTAGTCATGGACAAATATGCATTAATCTTACTCTGTTCAAGACCTTGCATCAGATACTGTGGGAGACTCAAAGATTAATGACACTTGGCTTCTCCTATTGCTGAACCTGCATTCTACTTTGGACCATGAGTCATCTGAAGTGGCAAGTGTGAAATACCATATCTCCCATGAGATTTTGGAAAAATGATTGATCTCCCTGACCTCGGCTGCTGAGGAAAGGCTTTCTGGAAGAAATCAGACATGACCTAGATAGGAAAAAATTGGGCAATAAATAATAATAACTCATAAACTATATAATGTTTTATTGGTTTGAAAGCACTTCACTTTGGCATTACCTCATTTATCGCTCACAAGTGAGGAACAGTGAGCAAGTGAATCTGTCACACTTGTGGGATGCAATTGCTAGAACAAGCGAGGACTCGTATCCAAAGGAAAAGCTAAGGTCCGATAGAAAAAGACCTTGGACCCCAGAAGCTATAGGGTGTGGACTGTACTATAGGCTATTAAAGTTGTTGCTGCATGTATGTGTTTGTGTGTGTGTGTGTAAAATATTTTGAAAATGGGGTGAAGTTTTGGACTGATGGAATTGTACAGGTTTCTCTTTAAGGATCAGGAAAATAAAAATTATGCAGAGTACATTCTTGTGTATTTGCCTTATTCTGAAAGACATTTAGGATTTTTACATAACTGACAATTTCAAGCCAGAAGCAGCACTTTGTCCATAGAATTTTTACAGTTATTACAAATTTCCTCTGCATTTGAGTCATGTGTGTATGAAGTGTTTGGCTGTGGAAAAGAAATTATTTTTAAAAAATCCTCTTGGGCAGGTTGATTGTACATAATAAACAAACACCCAAGAGGAAAAATTCTGGAAGATTGAGACTCCATTAAATGGGAATAGTGTACCATCGTAATCCAAACACTCTCCTTTGGAATTGGTTTTATTCTAAAAATATACAGTAAAATATCTGCTAGTAGAGCTAGCAGAGTCAGTCAGAAATTAAAGAAATGACTTCTACTTAGAATAAAATGAAGACAAAAAAATGGCAGCTGTTAAGAGTCAGAGATAATTGCCTAAACTTTTCAATGTTTGACAAGTATATATGACCTGTAATACCAACATCTAGTGGCGTAGGTGAACGTCATTGTATTTCTGAAACACAATGAATCTGTTCCTCTTACTCCACAATTTTCATGTTTTTCCCCCCTGTGGGATATCACTATACGTTGAATAGCCAATAAGTCATATTTTCAGCCTACATGACTTAATACTTTTCAGAGTCCAAAAAAAGTCAACTCTAATCTCTAATCACTTTTTAAATGCTAATTATATCTTCCAGATAATATCTGAGTGATGCCAGTATAACTTCCTAGATGTAAATTTATAAAAGATTGAAGTACATGAAATTTAGTTACAGGAAACTTGGGTGATAAAAGCCTATGGTTAAAAAAGTTGATTTCACATAATTGAAAATGTCTGAATGAATTTCAAGTAAAATCATTATCAGAAGATTAATCTTAAATGAACATATCCATACCAGTTTTTAGAGGGGGCAAATTCAAACTTGTTAAGTATGTATTGTATCACAGGTTATAGAGAATAAATTTGTAAGTACTTTAGAAACTTTATTTAATACTTGCAATTTTTTGTATCATCTCCTTCCTTTAAAAATTGAAAAATTAAAAATTAAGAGAGGTTCAATAATTTGTCCATGTTCCTGGTATCCAACCTGTGATAACAAATCAGGCTTCTTTATAGACATAATGTCGTTCTCTTCCCCATCTTATGGTTCTTGTCCTGCCATCTCTATCACCCTCTCATATAAAATATCACACATGTAATTAGACACTCAGGATCTTTGTGCCATTCCCATGATTCCCATTTTCAAAACTCACCTAGAGTAAAAAAAAAAAAGTCTAGTAGGTTTAATTTTAATAAATTTCAAACAATTGCCAACTCCTACACCTATGTTCATTTATAGAGATACACAGATAGTAGTTGACAAAAAGAAATGAATGAACACTAGAGATAGGAACTGGTAGAATGTGAGGGAGGGGCAAGATGGCCGACTAGAAGCAGCTTCCAACAGAGGCTCCTGTCCAAAAGGAAAGATAACCTCCAGAAACTGCCCAATTGAGCTGAAGACTGGGAGCCCAGCCGAGAGAAGTGATAACTGCAGGTCACCTTGGAAGCAAGCTGCGACTTCAGGAAACCAAACCACTGAATAAAGTTTTCCACCATTCTGAACTTCCAGGGACACTCTTCCCCCCCTTACCCGATGCACCAGAAGCCTGACCTCTGATGAAACTGAGGGAGGAGGACTTGAGCAGTGCCCACCCTCCCTATCTGCTGGACCAGGAGACCTGCCAGGTAAGAGACTCTGGGGTCCCATAGAGCCCTCACCAGCCCCCAAGCCAGGAACTCTGCCAGGACTCCTGCGTGGCCCAAATTGGCATCCCACCTGGCCTTGGCCTGTCACCAGCAGCAGCCAAGAAATCTGCCAGGACTCCCATGTGGTGCTGATCTGTGACCCCGGCCTCGGCCTGCCGGGACACATGCCCAGCTACAATCTGCACCCTACAGGACTCAGCCTTCCATTCATAGCAACCAGGGACCCTGCCAGACCTCAGCTCACTATCTCACCTGCCATGGCCAGGGACTCCCCTGGGACTCCCATGTTGGGCCTCTGCCTGCAGCCCACACCTTCTGCCTGATTGCCCAGGCCTGTCCGGGAGCCACAAAACCCACCTACTCCCCTACCTTCTCTGCCTCTGCACTGGCCACAACTGTCTGGCCAGGAACTCAGGAGGTTGTGGGACCAGTCCCCTCCCTCCAGAGCCCTCTTTCCAACCAGAGACTGCTGGAGGCATGGGCTCCCTTTGCAAAGGCCACCGGGTGCCCCATCCCATGATTTTATCTTATTTTTAAGATAATTGTATTTTGTTGTTTGTTCATCAAAATTCTTTATTGACAATCATCTTGTAGAGATGTGTAGAAGAACATTATACAAGGGTGTTCAGTAGCATCAACATCATTAGTGGACATGAACAATAAATAAGACAAGAAACTTTACAAAAGAATGAGGTTATTTGTATAGTGGCATTAAGGATGGAGCAAAAATAACTCATAGACTTTTAAAAATGAATTGAGTAAAGCCATTAATATGTTTAAGCCATAAAGTGTCATTTTATTTTCATCACTCTGAACAATCTTACTATTTTTGAGAGGCTAATATATTGGTGCCAACAAAGATGAACTGGAGCTTCTGACTTTCAGAGCAAATGCGTTCCCCAGAACACATTGTATTTTAGGGACTAACTTTAATTCTGAAAATTAAAAAAACTACTTTAGAATGTCTTATTTCCACTTCTAGAACACTCTGTTTGTCCTATCTTCATGCGCATCCACATAATATGTAATAATTTCTATTATCAGTGCACTTTATCTCTGCAGACCTCCTTTGAGTTGGCAATTATAAGCACCATCTTTTACCTGTAGTAAAAAATAATATGCTAGTCCACGTGTTTGATCCTGAGTTTGACAGAGTTCATAAAATGCCATATATTTCTGTGATGGCTGAATCAGCTGCCTTCTTCTATGTGATCTGCTTTTATTGCTGACTCTTTTTTTAGACAGTCTCACTCTGTCGTCCTGGGCATCATAGCTCACGGTTATCTCAAACTCTTGGGCTCAAGTGATCTTCTTGCCTCAGTTTTTCTATTTTTGATAGAGACAAGGTCTCAAACCCCTGTGTTCAAGCAACCCACCCATCTGGGCCTCTCAGAGTGCTGTGATTATAGCTGTAATGCTGTTCTCCCTCTCCTTTCCCTCCTCACTTGTTCCATTCTTCCTCTTCTCTCCTCTCTCTATCCTGCTTCCTCCATTTTCAGCAGTCTGTTTCGTACTTTTCCCCTATGACTATAATTATGCCACATGGTCAGTAATCTTGGAAAATACTCACATTCCTTCAAGAAAAGTTTTTTGATTACCTCCCATGTGAAATCAAGGGAGGGACACAACAGAATAAACCTTAAAAAAATTTAAAATATAATAGGAGAGATGAAAGAATATCAAAAGCAGGGCAGCACCTGTGGCTCAAAGGAGTAGGGCACCAACCCCATATGCCGGCGGTGGCAGGTTCAAACCCAGCCCTGGCCAAAAACTGGAAAAAAAAAAAAAAAAGAATATCAAAAGTACCATGAGTGCAATAATGGGTATGTTCAGGGATTTTATGGAGTACAGAAGAGGAGCATCTATTACACTAAAATTCAGTGGAAACGAATTTAATATCCTTCCTTAGTTATTCACAGGACAGCTATCATCATTTCAAATCAATAAAACAGTTCCATCTCTAGAGAGTCTTCAAAAATGCATCTTCTGTATTATGTGATCCTTGGAACATGGCTTGATATACTATTTTCATTTGATTTTTAGCACCTTTTTGACCAATGTAGTATTTATAGAGGTTGCCAAAAAATGTATATACATTTTAAGAAAAGAAAAGATTATTAAATTTGTAATATTCAAGTCCCATTTGACTCCTGCAATTGTAAGAGGGCTAAATATGACTTGAATTTGTCATTTCTTACCAATATATCTTGAGCATTACAATTTTAATACAGTTTTTCCTTCCTTCCTTCCTTTCTCTTTCTTTCTTTTTGTTGAGACAGGATCTCACTCTGTCAGTCTGAGTAGAATGCAGCAGTGTTATTGTAGCTCAAGGTAACCTCAGTCTCCTGAGCTCCAGCAATCCTCCTGCCTCAGCCTCCCAAGTATCTGGAACTACAGGCATACACCATGATGTTGGGCTCAGTTTTTTTCCTTTCATTCAATGCGTTTACATTTTTTGGCAAT
The DNA here is from genome assembly GCA_963573935.1 of Arctocebus calabarensis. Taxonomy (NCBI): domain Eukaryota; kingdom Metazoa; phylum Chordata; class Mammalia; order Primates; family Lorisidae; genus Arctocebus; species Arctocebus calabarensis. Next base: position 25,383 of record CAUYON010191164.1, read on the forward strand.
CTCTGTGTTTTAATGTGGGTGAATTCTTGCAAGCCAGATGACTTTGTTCCCAGTCCATGGTGATAGGAGTCCTGCTTCCCTTATGGATGATAAATGTTCATTGTCTATTTGTTTTGATCATTGAATTAAGCAATCATTTCAATAAAGTAATTTGCTTTTGCAGATTTAGAATTCTGTATTACTCCAAAGGAAACTGAAATGGAAATACCAGGAACCTAAGTGACCTAGATCTTATAAGAAAAGAATGTCTTTGAACAACTCCTCTCCTAAAAATGAAGATGCTGCTATAATGATCTGATAGATATCAGAACATCTTAGTGTAGAACCCTTCGCTCAGTCGGTTGTGAAATCATTCAACAATAATGTTATTTAAATTCTAATTTTCCAATTTGTTATTAGGCACCTACCTTGTAGCCCCTACTTAATAAGAACTCTCAAGTTTGATGTGTTAAAATAATTCCTTACTAGAGAAAGGGCAGACAGCTTTTATAGTAGTCAGAAAAAGACCATTACTGGTCTCTAGGAAAGATGGTCTGTTCAAACAATTGCATAGCCAGTCATGCATATAAGTTAAAAAACCATTAAAGGATCACTCATGAACTAGCACTTGGCATTTCTTCTTAATCAGATGGTAAGTGGAGTAGGCAACTTAAGTGGTGCTCTGAGAACTCCCACACCAAAATGTCAGTCCATCTTCTACAATTTCCATTTTAATTTTCTTAACCTAATTCTTTGGGGTTGGGAAAACTATTTGGTTTTTGATGCCTCAAATGATAAGAAGAATTTTAACAGAAAGAATAAATAAATAAGGAGAATTTTAATAGAAAGAATAAATTCTCTATTATGGAGAATTATTGGTTGAAAACCTTCTGGCTTAAAGAAACTATTTAGGAAAAGATGTTCCAATTAATAAGCTTGTGCCAAATATCTAAGATGATGACGATGGTGGTGGTGGACCTAACATGTATGCAGAAATTACAATATGCTAGGCACTTTGCTAAGAATTTAACATAAATTATGATCTTTACATTGACAAAATGTTAGACACTTGGCATTATTTGTGTTTTTTGGTTAAAGAAACTGAGGTTTAAAGAAGTTGAGCAGAGAGCCACGGATATACAATTAACAGGTTTGGAAGCTGAGGATTTAACCTGGATTTCTGACTATTCTGTCAAAGCTCTTAACAATACTCCGTAAGTGTCCTGAGCTACAGGAAAGAACATCTGGAATTAGAACCAACCAGGCTGTGTCACAACTGTCTTCCCATTTGAACTTTCATCAAAATGGCTTGTGTCAAATTCTACTTTAATTGCTAATTTATTTGTCCAGCAGCCATTTATTGGTCACTGACTATGGTCCTGGGGCTGTGTTTGATACTGTTTCCATAAAAATGACTTTAAGGTAATCTACTCTTTCAAGCAGCTCACAGCCCAGTGGGACATACAGAAGATAAAGATTATGGGTATAGCATAGTAAAGACTGTATAGGGGACAAGCAAGGAGTGCTAGACACCCAAGGCTGGCACCAGGGAGGCTTTTATGAGTGACAAAGTGATACAGCAAAAGAGGAGGTTTACCTTCCTGTAAGCAAAGGTAATTGTGAAATACCACTTCCTGTGAGCCACGGCAGCAAGTAGTCATAATTTCAACACATACATGGGGTTTGATGACTTAGGAGTGTGGCTTCCATTTAACAAAGATCCTGACAAGACACCCTATTAAATCATTGCCTTGAATCATTTAGTTTCATTTTACAACACTGGAGGTAGCTCAGTTACTTTAAGTCATTAACTCAGATGCTGTTTTCTGTATCACTAGAGAAATATGCAGAGACATTTTATGAGGGTCATGTCTAAACTATTAATCTAGCATGATTTTGATCCCAATGATCACATCCTAATTTTACTTACATTATTTTCTTTATGGGATCTCAATTTCATTTACTTTTAGTATTCTTTAAATTATATTTCATTTTACTGTGGAAAATTATTGATTGAATCAAACCTACCAGAGAAGGCTTACCTTCCTCTAGAAGTTCCAAGAGGTACAATCTTTTTCTCCCTCTTTTCTTTGCTATTCTTTTCCCCATCCTTCCATCATTGAATGCAATTAGATCGAAAATAACAATGGGAATCACATGATAGTTAAGAACTAAGCTCTGGCTGGGCACTGGGGCTCACTCCTATAACCTTAGCACTTTGGGGGATCGAGAGAGGGGGATCAGCTAAGGTCAGGAGTTCAAGACTAGCCTGAGCAAGAGTGAGACGCCCAACTCTGCAGAGAAATACAAAAATTAGTAGTTGCAGTAATTCATACCTGTAGTCCCAGCAACTTGGGAAGCTGAGGCAGGAGGGTTGCTTGAACCCAAGAGTGTGAGATTGCTGTGGGATATGATAAGGATACTGTGCTCTAGCCTGGGCAATAGAGGGAGACCCTGTCTTGAAGCGAAAAAAAAAAATTGCAAGCTCACCTTTTCTGCTCATTAGCTGTGTGGCCTTAAGGTAGTTACTTAACCTCTTGGAACCTCATAGTTTCCCATTTGTACTTCCTGGGTCTACTGGATGTTTGTGAATAATAAGTAATGAGATAATGTCATCACACTCTAACCATCTTTTCCTGCTTTACTTTTCAGCATGCCCTTTAATACACATTGACACATTGTTAATCATTTTGTTTAGCTTCCCCTACTAGCAGGTACACTGCATGAAAGCAGGGATATTATTTGCTTTCTTCAGTGCTATAACTCAGGTATGAAGAATAGTGTTTCGTACTTACTATTTGAATAAATAAGTGAATGAATATCAGCATAGCACATAGCAGAGTCTGGCTTATAGTTAACATTCAATAAAGATGCATTTTTATTATTATTCTTTTTCTCTTTCTTTTTTTTTTTTTTTTGAGACAGAGCCTCAAGCTGTCACCCTGGAGAGAGTGCCGTGCCATCACAGCTCACAGCAACCTCCAATTCCTGGGCTCAAGCAAATCTCTTGCCTCCGCCTCTCAAGTAGCTGGGACCACAGGCGCTCGCCACAACGCCCAGCCATTTTTAGGTTGCAGCTGTCATTGTTGTTTGGTGGGCCCAACTGGATTCAAACCCGCCAGCTCAGGTGTACGTGGCTGGCGCTTTAGCCCTCTGAGCCACAGGCGCCGAGCCTCTCTTTCTTTTTTTTCAGCAATAGAGTCTCAGGATCTTGCCCTATTTCATAGGCTGGCCTTGAATTCCTTGGCTCAAACAATCCTCCTGCCTCAGCCTCCCAAGTTGCTGGGACTACAGATACCTTCCACCATGCCCATCTTCTGATTATGATTATTACCTGACATACACTTGCATTTTAAAAGTGGCAAAGCTAGCTTTAGTAACAAAGGAGAATTTGTTAACATTTGTCTTATATGCCCTGTTTAGCTGTCTTTTGCCCATTCTGTTTCTCCATTATTCTCAGTTTTTTGATTTATTAGTACCCAAAAATATGTTAAGTGATAGATTTATCATTAATACTAGTATTTAAAAAATTAAAAGGAATTGCCCAAACCTGGAAGATCTTAAGAAGAGAGGGTGAATCTTTAATTGTGTGGTTTGGAATAAGTGGCTGAAATATAGGTGCCACCACCAGAGTAATTTCTGGAAAGGGGAAGTAACAAAACTCAGAAATGAGTAATGGAATTGCTGGTCAATGTTTTTTATTTATTTGCACCTCTTAAATCGTACCGTTAACCTGGTTCATCCTGACTATAACACAGCTGGATGATGTTTTGTGTGTTTATGATACAAAATTTTTCTAGTTTGAGATTTTGATGACTTGTGTTGCTGTGAAGAAAATCTCCTTAACCACTTCCTGCGGGCCACGGCAGCAAGTAGTCATAATTTGTTGAAATTACATGGGGTTTGATGACTCAGGAGTGTGGCTTCCATTTAACCAAGATCCTGACAAGATGCCCTGTTAAATCATTGCCTTTAATTTAGTTTCATTTTATAACATCAGAGATAACTCAGTTACTTTAAGTCATTAACTCAGATGCTGTTTTCTGTGTCACCAGAGAAATATGCAGTAATATTTTATGAGGTTTCATGTCTAAACTATTAATCTAATGTGATTTTGATCCCAATGATCACATCCTAATTTTACTTACTTATAATAAATTCTTTATGGGATATCTATTGCATTTACCTTTAGCATTCTCTAAATTATATTTCATTTTACTGTGGAAAATTATTGATTTATAATTACTATCAAAAGCTTCTATCCCTGACATAGATGATGAATAACTTCTAGAGCAGAAAGATGTAAAACATATATATATATATGTAACTTTCTAAGGATGATCCAGATTCCAAATAAAGATTAAAAATGCACTAAGTCAATAATGATAGAATAGTATAATACTTTCATTTATGAAATGAGATACTATATAAATATTCCTATTTCATACCTAACCTATTATAAGTTTATTTTATTCTAGATAATTCATATCTCTAAGTTAATCTCCATGCTGGTTTCATTAAAAACAGGAGTTGTTAGTATTTATCTTATTAAATTCTTTCTTCCTGTACTTACTCTGTTGAATTTTTAAGTTATGTTCAAGTAAAGCAAAGTAATTGCATTAAACAAAATATTTTGTTCAGTTTTCCTGAATATTTCTACTGATGCTGATTTAAAGATAATGGTTAACACTATTTGCCCAATAAACGTTTTGTGATTGGGTAGAAGCTGATATTTTGGCATATTCATCTCTATTTTTTTCTTGTGTACAATTGAAAAATTTCTCAAATGCTTTAGAGGAACAATGTATTGTGCGTATATGTATTCAATTAAAAAATAAGAAGTCAATTTCCTTTTCAATTACTGTAATTATTTCACAATATTTGATTTTTGTGATTTTAGGTTTGTTATTGTTCCCATTTTTGCAGATTTAGTCTCACGACTTCAAATTCACAATGTCTGGCAGCAAAGTTATAAAAGAGAATAATCATAGAGCAGAATTATCATGTCTTTCATTCTAGACAGCGAATTTATCTTAACTGCTTTGGAAGCCACATCATACTGTTCAGTCACATGTAACTTTGTTTTATAACTAAAACATGTTAGTCTTTTACATAAGTTGTGACTGCTAAGCCACATTTTTTGTTCTGGGTACATAATGACAGCAATTCTTAGATGAAACTGGGAGGATATTAACTGAACATAGATAAATAAAGTAGAAAAATATTTTTATTATTACAAATATTTTTTCTTTCTCTTTCATACTTTATACATTTTATAGCTATTATACTAATAATAGTTTTTTTTTCCAGTGATGTGGTGGTGTGGGCTTGTACTAGTTCATAAGGGCTGGTGACTGTGCTCATCTTCCCAACTCCCAGTCTGATAGATAGATTGAAATTGTCCACAGCAGGAGTATTTACACCATGGGAAGTAGCAAATGCAACAAACCAGGGCTCTTTTTTTTTTTTTTTAACCTGAGGAGATGGTTGTGAAACATTTACCAACATAGTACCATTACTATTATTATCAATGTTAATTTGTAATTTTCTTTTTTTTGTGACACACAGTCTGACTTTGTTGCCTGGGTAGAGTGCCATGGCATCACAGCTCGCAGCAGCAACCTCAAACTCCTGGGCTCAAGTGATTCTCTGATCTCAGCCTCCCAAGTAGCGGGAACTACAGGAGCCTGACACAAACTCTCGCTATTTTTAGAGATGGGGTCTTGCTTTTGCACAGACTGGTCTTGAACTCCTGAGTTCAAGCAATCTGTCTATCTTGACCTCCCAGAGTGCTGGGATTATAGGCATGAATTTTGATAATTACACTAAAGTTATAGAAGAGAATATTATTTTTTAAAGTAAATATCCTGCAATAGTTAAGGGCAAAGATGTTTTAAGTCTATAATATACTCTCAAGAGATTTGGGAGGACATACACGTTTATTGACACAGTAAAATCTCCCTAGTTGACCATCTCTCTACATTGGCTACCTCCTTAAGTTGACCTAATTTTCATATACCAGATATTCATCAGTACATATATGTGTGTATATATAAAAGTATATATAATCTATATACATAAAAGTATTGATATAGTATATATCTATATCTATAGTATATATATATTTACACACACACAGTCATGCACAACATAATAATGCTTTGGTCAAAGACAGATCGAATTTATAACAGTAGGCCCATAAGATTATAATACCATATTTTTACTGTACTTTTTCTATGTTTAGATGTGCATACTTATCATTGTATTACAATTGCCTATAGTGTTCAGTGAAGTAACATGATGTACAGGTTTGTATAACCCAGGAACAAGAGGCTATACCAACCACATAGTTAGGTGTGTAGTAGGCTATACCATCTAGGTTTTTGCAAGTACAATCTATGATGTTCCCATAATGACAAAATTGCCTGATGCATTTCTTGGACGTATCCCATTGGTAAGAGATGTATAACTGTGTATACATGTTAAAGTGTGTATATGTGTACAATGTCTCCATATATAAAGAGAGGCATGACAGAGAGAGAGATAAAGCAAATATGGTAAAATGTTAACATTTGCAAAATTTAAGTGATGGTTATAAGAAATTCCTTATATTATTTTTGTGTTTTTTCCCATAACTCTAATATTATTTTAAAATTAAAAAGAAGTATTCTGAAGACAAGGAGAAAGTGTTACAAGAAAGAATGAATGTAAAAGAACTAGCAAAAACCCAAGAGCACATTCTGTTTTGTTTTTTTTTTTTACCCCAAGAGCACATTCTTGAAAGGCAATATGGTAGTATTTAGGAGTACAGACTCTGGAGCTAAGCTGCTTGGGTTCAAAGGTCAGCACTTCTGGGTTTTTTATGACTTGGCTCAGTAAACCTGTCTGCCTGTGTCTTCAGTAAAATGGGGATAATAATAATACCTATGCAAAGGAAAATTATTTCTATAGTCACTTCTGATAGCAAATGTGTACATTTTCTACACCAAGTGAAATGCCAATTCCCTGCAGATACTAACTGGGTATCCTACAATTTATTTTTTTTCCTTTTATTAAGTCATATACACATAGATCACAAATACATTTATGCATTTGTGGGGTACAGTGTATTGATTTTTTTTAATAAAATTTGGAATGCTTACATCAAACTAAATAATACAGCTTTCACCTCATTTACTTAATTATTGTATTAAGACATTTATGTTCTATACTTGGTAGATTTGACTTGTACTCTTGCAATATGCTGCACAGGTATGGTCCCATTGTTTACCCTCCCTCTATTGAACCTTCCCCTCTCCCCTCCCATCTCCCTCCACTTCTCTCCTTCATCCAGGGCTATTGTTGTGATCTATGGTTCATAAGAAAGTATGAGTACTTATAGATTGGTTTCATGAAAGTACTGAGTACATTGGATACTTTTTCTTCTGATATCCTACAATTTAATGCAATTCTTATATTAACTATTCAGAGGTAACACAGACCCCAGGTTAAAGGCTCAGTCCCACAAGATTGCTCCTCACTTCACATGCCAGTTGCAAATGTTGGGTCCCCAAGTTACACATATTTCTTTGTGACTTGGCTATAAATCCAGTGTTTTCAGAATCTCTTCCTCAGGTTTGATAATTTGCTGTGCTGGCTGACAGAATTCAGGGAAAGATTTTGCTTACTATTATCAATTCATTGCAAGGATATTATAAAGGATACAATTGAACAATCAGGTGAAGAAGTACATAGGGTGAAGCCTAGAAGGTCCTGAGCCCAAGAATTTCGGTCCTGTGGAGCTGGGGTACACTGCCTTTCAGGCATGTGGATGTGTTTATCAGCTGGGAAGCTCTTCAAACCCCCTTTTTAGGGTTTTTCCACTACATACCATGATTGATCAAATTATTGGTCATTGGTGATTAACTCAATCTCCAACCCCTCTCCACTTGCCCTAGAGGTTTGGGAGTGAGCCTGAATGTTCTAATTCTCTAATCATATGGTTGGTTCCTCTAGCAATCCACCCTCATCCTCTAAGTGTCACCTAATTAGCATAAACTCAGGTATGGTATAAAAGGTTTATCATGAATAACAGAAGATGCTCAACTCACACCTAACACTCAGGAGAACCCAAGGGCTTTAAAAGCTCTTGTGTCAGGAACTAGGGACTAAGCCCAAATATTATAACAGAAGACACTCCTATCACCCTATCACTCAAGAAATTGCAAGAGTTTTAGGAGCTATGTGCCAAGAACTGGGGCAGAGATCAAATATATATTTCTTATTATGTCACACTACGTCATGCAGTTGTTGTGATAATTGAATGAATTAATGTAATATATAAAGCACTTTTGTCAGTGTCTGGCCCTTAGTAAGCATTAGCTATTACTGTTGTTATTGGCTTTGAATCCTGAAATAGAGTATGGAAGATTCCAAGAGCCAGGTACTTGGGAGAGAAAAGTGCTCTTGGAATTTCAAAATCTTAGCTTTAATAATCAAGAACCAAATTTTGTGGGTTTAAAGCAAAGAGTATACTCATAATCATTATGGAAGGTGAGGCTATAGGACAAAGATAAAAGAGCAGTTTTTGTGTTTTTTTTTTTTTTTTTGAGACAGAGTATTGCTTTCTTACCCCTGATAGAGTGCTGTGGCATCATAGCTCATAGCAACCTCAAATTCCTGGGCTTAAGTGATCCTCTTCCTTCAGGCTCCCAAATAGCTGGGACTATAGGTACCTGCTACAATGCCCAGCTATTTTTTAGAGACAGGGATCTCGCTCCTGCTTAGGCTGGTCTTGAACTTGTGAACTCAAGCAATCCACCCGCCTTAACCTCCTGGAGTTCTGGGATTATAGGCGTGAGCCACTATGCCTGGGCTAAAGGAGAAGTTTTAAGTCACCAGGTAAGGAAAGTAAAAAACAGAAACCAAACCAGAAACCCAACCACTTCCTCAGTTTGAGAAAGATATTTCCGAGGACTGGAAAAAAATAAGAGCCAGAAAGTTTAAATACAATGTGAGGCTGTGCTCCTTTTCTGACCATTGTCCCCCTTCTGGATTGAAATCCTTGTGAGTATCAATGATGATGATGATGGTGGTGATAATGATGCCGATGGTGATGTTGTTGATGATGATGATAATGATATTTACTGAGAAATAACTATAGGCCAGACTGTTCTAAGTATCTTATGTAGATGATCTCACATGATTCTCCCCAAGAAATTTTGCACTAGGAATTATTATCTTCATTTATACATGAGGATTTTGAGGCAGAAACCATCAAGTAAATTGTCCAAAGTTACACAGTTTATAAGTGTAGAAACAGAATTAGAACCAGGATAGTGAACTCCAGGCCCTGTACCATGTCCACTGGGTTTGGGTATCAAAAAAGATGACTTGTGCCTGGCATCCCAGGTGTAATTCTGGGGGAAGAAAAGCCTGATAGAGTGTTTAAGAGAGGGTGGCCTCCAGGATGCCTCCTAGTTATCTTCACCTCCTGGTACTGATCTTCATGTAGTTCTCTTTCAGATTGCATCAGTGTAACCAACAGAATATGGCTAAAGTGATGATATATAGCTTCTAAGGCTAGGTCATAATAGACAACATAGCGTCATGTCCAGGAAGGTCTACAGAAACTCTTCCCAAAAAGAGGAAGAAGAAGAAGAACCTCTGGCCAAAATTCTCCTGCCAACAACCACATGAGTGAGCTCAGATGTGGACCCTCTGGCCCCAACCAAAGTTTCAGGTGATTGGGGTGTAGCCCCAATTGGCATCTTGACTGCAACTTCATGAAAGACCTGAGCTAGAACCATCTAACTAAGTTGCTCCTGAATTCCTGACTAAATGAAACTGAGAGAAAATACATTAAAAAAATTTTTAAGCAACTCACCAGTGGAGAACTTACGCAACAGTAGTTAACTAATATAGTGTAGACCCAACAAAAGATATCTTAAACATGAAATGGTGGTGGGGTATGTTTGGGCAAAGACAGCAGCAGTGAGTCCACCCCTCCCTTCTAAAACTCTTTGGCTGAGAATGATCTTCCAGGACTGGGATTATGGAGCTTTGTAGCAGAGTCTGTGGGGGGACCATCCATGCCAATGCTACAGACTGTGTTATATTAGGCTGAGGGCAGATTAGGCGGCAATGGAGCCAGAAGCCAGTGCTCAAGGTCAGGTGGATCAAGGTCTCTCTAGTTGCCATCAAATGTGAGAGAAGTCGTCACTGAGACACGCTCTTCCTCTCCCATAGGCACTGCAGAAATCTCCCAGGAATGTGTATAATCCTAAGAACACTACCCAGGAAGAGGGGAGGGAGTCATTTAAGAAGGGAGAGGAGGGAGTCATATAAGACTGAGTCTTTTTTTTTGTAGTTTTTAGCCAGCGTCGGGTTTGAACCCACCCCGTCCAGTGTATGGGGTCGGTGCCCTACTCCTTTAAGCCACAGGTGCAGCCTGCGACTGAGTCTTAATTAAACTGAAAGTGTCCTGGCTACTTTGAATTGATGAGAATGAATTTACTATCTTAGATGGACATTGGGACTTAAGAGTAAAGTTAATTTCGGTTATACAGAAATTAACTGTCTGTATAAGTTATATACAGACTTTTGCCCACTCACAGATATTTTTAGGTACAAATCTTCATAGTCAGTATTTCGCAATTGATTGAGACCTCTTGATTCTAGAGCAAGATGAAAGAAATAGATCCAATGTTGTCATAAAAGAGCAATGCTAATTTTCTTTGTTTATGGGTATATGTAACTTTGAATTGTCTTCAGTATTGGCAAATGAATCTATGAACCTAACCACTACCTTCTCATGCTCCTCACAGTGTACTTTATATTTCTTCAGACTTTCTTTCCAGTATTTCTGGTTTTTTCTGAGAGCTGTGACTGCGTTGGAAAAGTAAAATTTGGAGCCAGATTTAATGTGGATTTTGCTGTTCATACTAGACAGGGAATTTATTGGATAGTCTCTTCAGCAGGGTTACAACTACTTCCCCACATGCATAGATGTTTGTGGACATTGCTTTGTTGTATCTGGACTTCAATTGAAAGGTAAATAGTGTTGGGTGTCCCGGCTGTGTTGTGAAGAGCTGCACAGATCTTTAAGGGCAGGCTTATAAACATGTAATCAGAAGAGCTGGTGCTGCCAGGGAATCCAGAGCAGGTTTTAAATAGCTTGCAGAGAGCTAAGCTGGTATTTCCATATCCAAGTCATCAAAAATAGTTTCTTGGTTTGTTTGTGACCTTTCCTGGCCATAGAAGCTGAGCCCTGAAGGCCATTCTGCCTTTGCCAGCCTCTGGAGGCAAAAGGAAACTTATGACATTCTCAAATACAAACTATAATTTAAAAATCTAAATAATCTCAAACATAGTGCCTGCAGAGAGCCTTGTGGGACCCATAAGTTTCCCTGATTTTGATGAAATCACTCTTTTTACCAAATACCTTTAAGGTAAGGAATGGTGCCTTGGTGGCCAGGTCCTGCCTTCTCCAGAATATTCAGCCAGAAACAGAAACAGCCATAAGCAGAGAGAGGCTTGGGGATCTTTGCTAGACAGTTGAGAATCTCTGACATTGTTAAGTAACTTGTTTTACCTGTCTGGTCTAATAATTTACTGGAAAAAGCTCTAATATAATCTAATGTCTAGGCGTAACTGGGATCTGGTGTGACCAGGATGCAGCAGCCTCCATTGAGTGCCATAGTCAAGGGAAGGGGTCGGGGGAGACTGTCAAGGTGGGCTGCACAGACTGGACTAGGATCCTTGCACAGTCCCCAGGGAACTGCCTGGCTACCCACTGGCCAAGAGGCCTCGGAAGTTCCTGCCTCTCTGGCCATGCATTTGGCCATCTCGGGCATGGCCCCCAACATGGAGAGGAGGGAAGGGCTTCTGGCTCTTTTTTTCTTTTAATAATTGAATTCCCTAGACATCAAGTTTATTGTGCTGTTCTCACATTCAAAACCCAACAAAGGGACAGCCTTCACAGAGCAGCAGCTGTGGGAGGATGATGTGATCTGCATGTTCACCAGGGGAGCATCAGCCCTCCCCAGATGTGTCTCTCCTGGCTGAGAGCCAGCCACTTTCTTGAGGGGCATTTCCCTGAAAGTTTGGGCCAAAAAAGTGGGTGTGCGTTACACATGAGGGCATATTATATATAGGAGGC
>CAUYON010191167.1:0-21776 GCA_963573935.1 Arctocebus calabarensis
TATAGTGATCAAGAAAATGCCATGAAGGCTAACTGTAACAGTACGATCAAAACATTTCTGAATGTATATGAATCGTGCCCTATGATTGCACCAATGTACAGAATTATGATTCAATAAAATTATAAAAAAAAAAAAAAGAAAGTGGCTTATGATATCAAGATCCCAGCAGAAAACAGGTGGTATACACAAATTGAGAAATGGGAGGCTATTTTGATAAAGTGGATATTTAAGTAGGTATGACCAGGGTTTGGGTAAATCTAAGGGGTTGAGCAGCATCTTGGCATTGCAGCAGTAAATCTCATCAACACAGTGAGACTGAAGGGGCAAGGAGGAAGCACCTCACACAGATTGAATAAAAGTCATGTAAATGGCAGTGTCTAAAGGTGACTATTGATTAAATGATGCAGCTAGCATGTGGGGATCCCTTTGATGTCCTTGGGGTCTACATTAGCCAAAGAAACCAGAAACAGAGGTTCAGATCTTATTGGATTGGTGCATATCGGTCAGAGTCTTAGGCACAGGCCAAGATGCAGAAGAGAAGCAGTTTCCCTTTCCCCAGGATGTTTAATATTTGGTGGCTGTGAGTTTCTTTAAAATTTATTACCTCCCCTGACCCTTCAAAACTTGCCTAGAATCTATCCAGAAAAAGCAGAGACCAATTGTCTGAACTACAGAAAATAGTATGTAGGTGGCTGTGAGGGGCTGGGTAGAGAAGAGGCCAGAGTAACCCTGGGTCAGATGGGAACTGGCAATCCTGAGTCAGGGGCTGTTAGTAGTTCAGAGTGCAGCCCCTTTGGTGAATAAAGAACAGACAAAATAGCTGTCCCAGTGACGAACTGGAAACTCAAGTCTATGGACAGTGGTCATAAAAACCTTAGAAAGAGGATATGATCTATTTAGTGATGTAGTTACAGGCTTTATTAGAGGGGCAGTTACCAAAAAACATGTTTTCTTCTTTAATAGTGTACGGGCATGCCTCAGAGACATTTGGGCTCAATTTCAGGCTCCCTAACAACAAAACAAATATAATAGTAAAGCAAGTCATGCAAATTTCTGAGTTTCCTAGTATAAAAGTTATTTTTAAGCTGTACTGTTGTCTATAAAATGTGAAATAGCATTAGGTCTAAAAAATATGTATATACCCTAATTTAAAAATATCCTTTGGGACTGTAAAAGGGCAGGTGGTTACCTTGAGCTCAGGAGTTTGAAACCAGTCTGAGTAAGAACAAGACCCTGTCTCTACTAAACATAGAAAAACTAGCCAGGCATGGCAATGGGCACCTATAATCCCAGCTTTGTGGGGGCAGGAGGATCAGTTAAGCCCAAGAGGTTGTTGTTGCCATAAACTATGATGATGCCATGGCACTCTACCCCAAGGTCCATAGTGAGACTCTGTCTTAAAAAAGAAGAAAAGTACTATATGGCTAAAGAATGCTAACAATCATCTGAGTTATCAATGGGTCATAATCTCTTGGCCTCAATGTTGATGATGGATGACTGATCATGGAGGTGGCTGTGGATGATTAGGATGGCTATGACAATTACTTAAAATAAAACCACAATAAATTTGCCTTATCAATTAACACTTCCTTTCATATCAGATTTTTTTGTACCATGCAGTGTTGTTTGGTGGCATTTTTACCCACAGAAGAATTTCTTAAAAAATTCAAGTTCGTCTTCTCAAACACTACCACTGTTTTATCAAATATATTTAATATTCTGAATCTTTCATAGCCATTTCAACAATGTTCACAGCATCCTCACCAAGAACCCACAAATCACACATCTCAAGAAACCCCCTTTTTTCTCTTCCATAAGAAGCAATATCCCATCCATTAAAATATTATCATGAAACTGCAGCAATTCTTCAGCTCCACTTCTGATTATACTTCTCATGTTTTTTTTTTAACCATATCGGCATTTACTTACTGTACCAAAATCTTGAAATCCTCAAAGTCATCCATCAGGGTTGGAATCAACTTCTTCACTTTTGTTAATGTGAGCTTGACCTTACTATAAATCATGTATGTGCTAATTAATGTCTAGAATTGTGAATTTTAAGGTTTTGGATTGACCTTGCCCAGAACTATCAGAAGAATCATTACCTATGGCAGCTATAGCCTTACAAAATATATCTCTTAAATAATAAGACTTGAGAGTAAAAATTATCCTTTGGTCAACAGGCTGTTGAAACAAGTGGACACACAATAATCTCCTGTGTATCTCCATCAGAACTCCTAGGTGACAAGATATATTATCATGAGCTATAATATATTAAAATAAATACTTAACAGTGGGCTTCAAATATTCATCACCCAATTTCTGCTAGCTTCAGCCATTTCTTCTGTAGCATCTTCACCTCCTTCAGCCTTCATTGAATTGAAGAGACTTTGGGCCTTACTCTCGATGGGACTTTGGCTTAAGAGTTAAGAGTGATCCAGCTCCATCCATGTAAACACAAAAGAGGTAAAGTCTCCATCTTTCTTTAAGGCTGCATAGTATTCCATGGTATACATGTACCACAATTTATTAATCTAGTCCTTATCTTAAACATTGTTATTATTAAATTTTAATCCTTTTGGATTTTGTGAAGGCAAAAGTGGAAACCAAATAAACACATATATATGTATAGAGAAAATAAAAAAAAATTAAAAAGTTTATGACCCACGAATCAGCTAAATTCTCAGCATTTATCTTTATTGTTTGTTAATCCTAAGTTAAATACAGTCAAGGACAATAGAGTGATGTTTCAGTCTGTGAGGGCCACATATATGACAATGATCCTGTAAGATTATAACACCATGTTTTTACTGTATTGTTTCTATATTTAGATACACAATGCTCTGCATCATGTACCAGCTGCCTACATTTGTATTGTAGGAGCTCTACCATATCTCCTAGGGGTGCACTAGCTATAGCATCTCGGTTTGTGTAAGGGCACTCCGTGGTGTTGGTGCAATGACAACATTGCCTGAGGATGCATTTTACAAAACTTACTCCTGTAGTCAACTGATACATGACTGTATTGTAATACCCACGTCTTTTATCTCCTATATTCTTTGCTATATGCTTTGCTGACCCTGGAATTCCCTAATCACTCCAGGTACCATAGGACTGGTGACAGCCTATGCTTCAGAACTTGTTGAAATTATTCAAACTACCAATCTGAAGCCCTTCCCCTACCTCGCCCCCTTCTTTCTGTGAAGTGCGAGCCTCAGTGCTACTCTGCGTGCCTCCCCTGGATATGCCCTTTTCTCTTGAGACCTGTGGCTATAACAGGTGTCTTTCCAAGGGTCGTCATCTCCAGATCTGTTGCCCTGTAAACAGAAATAATAAAGCGTAATGTTAGCGTAAGTTAACATATAGAGAGATAGTATATTTCTAGTACTTAAAAGATATCTGTCTTTTCCTAAATCATTACCTTTTTTGTTGAACTGTTACTTTATTTTGAATATAAGGAAAAATTATGAGTGAAACTCCTGTAGAACAAACTTATCTACAGAGGATCTATCCTCCAGAAATAGGAATAGACAATTAGAAGTTGTCAGGCTTATGATTTTTTTATATATGTGTGTCTAAAATTTTACATATTTTTCTGAAACTGCTTTAGCCTGTAGTATGTCATATTTACTACCTGTAAATAAGCACAAACTTCATCAAACAACTACATCAATGCTGAGGGAAAATGTATCTTTATACTAGTTGAATATAAACATTTTTAAATTTTGAAGTTGTAATTACCCAATGCTCGTGCTGTTTACATATTCTCTGATATCTGGCAGGCAAATATAATGTATATCCTAATTTAAAAAATTTCTATTCAATTAAGCCTGTAAACTTGAATTGTTTTGAAAATGTGGTGTCCAAGAAATTGTTGTTGGAAAAATAATTTAAATTTAACTAATCACAAGACTAACAAGAGTTGGGACACACATATCCATGATTAGACATTACCTTTATTGTGTGTGGGCGCATTCTATCATTTCAAAATACCATCACTGAAAGAAATCAAGAATAGTAAATGATGGCAAGGGTTAGAAGAATTGCAACATTAAATACACGTTTGATCTTTATGGCTTGTTTGTTTGTTTGTTTGTTTAGAGACAGAGTCTCACTTTGTCCTCCTTGGTAGAGTTTCATGGCTTCATGGCTCACAGCAACCTCCAGCTCCTGGGCTTAGGCTATTCTCTTGCCTCAGCCTCCCAAGTAACTGGGACTACAGGCGCCCTCCACAACAGCGGGCCGGGTTTGAACCCGCCATCCTTGGTTTATGGGGCCAGCGCCCTACTCACTGAGCCACAGGCACTGCCCTGATCTTTATGGCTTTTAAAACATCTCTTTGTCCTTCAGACTGTATTGTAAGTTATTACTATAATCATAATAGCCCTTTGAGATATAAACTTTTGATAAGGAAACTCAAGTGGAAAATTGGTGATGATTTAGGCTGGGAATAGGTTAGAAAAGATACTAGTCATGCTAGCAGATGGAAGGGCAGCAAGGTAGGTGGCAGAGAGGGAATCTGGAGGCGGGGCTGTGCCAGAAAGAACATAGGAATTTAAACAGATGGAAGATGATATATTAGTTGGCAGAGAGAGAAGCTGAGTGACAAGCTGGAGAAGCTATTGAAGGATTGGTAGGATAGGCAGCCAAGAGGTGAATTAGATGCACCAGTAATAAAAGAAATAGGTCAGTATGAGGGCATCCAAGTTCCATAACAAATAGGTAAGAGTCATGGAAAACAACTATAGTGTGTTCCTTTCCTGGAACTGAGAAAATGACTTTTATTAAACCCTTGTAAAATCCTTTGAAATGATGATGAACAATGATCTTTTAGAGAGGAAAATTTTTAGTATAAAGTTCAGAAATGCTTACTTCTGGGGAAATTTATTCTGTAAAATTATCATGAACATAAAATGTTTTTTATTTCCTCCTTTGGGGTTTCCTGTTAAATTTGAGTTCTGGTCCTGGCTTGTTTCATATATATAAAGATCTGGCTGGAAAAGTAGTATTGAAGCATAATAAAAGTAGAGAAGAAAAAATTCAAGCCCTTTCACAAACAGAATTTATCACACTATGGAAAATCCAAATATAACCTTATCTTTGTAAAAATCCTTTGTTGTCTTTGTCCTTTGTAAGTGATAATATCAGTGTCTCAGTGAACATAAAGAAGATGATCACAAGTCACTTGGTCTTTCTTCTTCCTTCAGAATTACCGACCCTTAAATCACCATATTTTTAGGCAATTATTCATACTTATAAGCACTTAGTAACATTGCGTAATGGAGCTGAAGCACTTTGAAATGGCAGCTGTCACTGTGGGTTGATGTGGAAGTTCCATGCTCAGTAATATTTGTAGGAGCGCTTAATACGGTCATACTGATTGACCTTCAGATAGTTATAAAACTTGCCACATGTACAAATTTAGAATTAGCATTCTTTCCTTTCCTTCTTCTACGTAGCCTACAAACTTATTTTTCTGCAACTTTCAACCATATTTCTCAGGCTAATCTATTGCTACTTTACATAGGAGTAGATTTGATAGAACAATAGGGAATAATTTATTGTATATTTCAAAATAGGTCAAATGGCTCAGTGCCTGTGACTCAATGGCCTAAGGCACCAGCCACGTACACTTGAGCTGGCGGGTTTGAATCCAGCCCGGGCCTGCCAAACAACAATGATGGCTGCAACCAAAAAATGGCTGGGCATTGTGGGGGACACCTGTAGTCCAAGCTACCTGGGAGGAGGGGGCAGGAGACTTGCTTGAGCCGAGGAATTGCAGGTTGCTTTGAGCTGTGATGCCATGGCACTCTGTCCAGGGCGACACCTTGAGGCTCTGTCTCAAAATACAAACAAACAAACAAAAAAATAGGTAAAATGTAAGAATTGTGATGTCTCCAACACAAAGAAAAGATACATATTTAAGGGGATAGTTATCCCCATTACCCTGATTTGATCATTACACATTGTACACAGGTAACAAAATATCACCTGTACCTTCAAATATGCATGCCTACTATGCATATTAATAAAAATTGTGAAAGAAAAAAGGAATTTTTAATTTTCCCGGGGAGATGCTTTAGATCCTTTTGCACTCACCTCACTTTTATCGGGGGAAAAAAGTGATATTAATCAGGGAGTTCTCCTACTTACGACTGAAGCAGAGAGGACACCACTCTGCTTTGATTATCATTATAATCCTTGTGTTCAGGACCACGCCATAAGCATATTAGATGTTTAGTATATATGTGCTGAATGAAGGATTGTGTGAATTATTCATATTAAGATATTATTGTTTAAATCATCAAATTAATGTTTTTCTAGGGACTTGTTATGTTTAATGGACATAGCCAATGTAAGAAATTCTATGGTAGTAGATTTTATTTTTCATTGACAAAATCTAACTTGAACAAGTGTAAGTAATTGGGGGGTGCCTATCGGAAGGATATCCATAGTATCTGACTGAAGGAGATATAAGCAAATATTAGGGAGGATGGGGAGGGGTGTAGCTGCATCTAGAGTACACCTGTAACTGGAGACTGAGTGCCACATCAGCAGAGTCAGCTTCTCTGAGTGTGACTCCAAGCTCAATGAAGATCAATTTTTTTGTGCCTTAGAGATTATGCCTGATTGCCAAAATATAGAGAGCTTTATCTCTTGTACTACTTCCCTCCCCCTCACTATCAGCGACTATATTTTGCAGTAATTTTTACAAAGACAATATCATAAATGGTCAGTATAGGTGACTAGAATAAGCATAGAGTTTCCGTTGACATATGGATTAGAAAATTAAAGCAAAAATATTTGGCTCTACAAAAATAGTAAAAGTGAATTACTAAAGATATTTTAAAGATATTTAAAAAAGAATTAGTAAAGATATTTTAGTAAAAGAGAAACTGATTTGCAGAAGTTAATGAGAGGATGAAAATCATTAAAATACTTTTAATTATTTTAAGGAATATTCTCCATATTTTCAGAACAATATTGCTGGACTTATCTTCCTGTACCCAGCATTTAGTACCTTGCATGGTATATTATAAACAACTGGTTTACATTTGTTATTAATATATTGATAATAAGGACTTCTTGGCTCACATAATTAATTCATAATGGCTGAGTGAAATATACTATAATGAAGCAGTTGCAACAAGAAGAAAATATTTACAAAAGTTGAATATATTCCGTATTGTGACCTGTTCATAGTTAAAGGACAAAATGTTTAGAAATAAGTGGCATGCGAGATAAAGGACTAGACCAAAAAGAATGCATCTGGTCTAGATTTATATCACGTTCTTAATAATGGCTTGAAATAGTATACTGTTTCTTTGGAATTTCTTGAAGATGTTAAATACATGGGAAATTCTTGAGAGGAATACAACTAAGTAGAAATAATAATAAAAATATTGAAAAAAGTAGTTATTTTTGCCAGTATACTTAGCTGGAAGTGTGAGAACATAGCAAAATGTTTACATAGATATATTTGGATGAGTCCTTTGCCAGAGAGCATGAATGCCAAGTATTGTTGATTTTTAAATAAATGCCATACTTTAGTCATATTGGTAGGAAAAATGTTTTGGGCACAATTATTGTTTTGAAGTTATAAATAAAAAAAATGACAAATATGGCTATTTTCTTTCGGAGTTCATTACTGCAGTAAGATGTAGCCATCACCTCTGAAAATATTAATACGAGTACCTTTAGGCAAAATTCTCCTTTCAAAGTAATTGAACATAAATAGATGCTTCTTGCAATAGTTAAAAAAAATAGGTAATCCAAGAGGGAGATAACTTAAATTTGTCTCTTTAATTCTTCATCAGAAATAAAATGAAATCTTAAAATTAGAAGGGGTCATAAAAAATTGTTACTAACCTTAATTTCACTTGTAGAAATCAATTTTCTAATGATTTATTCTTACTAAGGACCTCGTATTTAGGCACAGCTATGTAATGAAAATAACTTCCAAAGCTCACATAGTTAAACATTTAATAATAATATAAAAATTATCATTATTTTTAAATTATGGAATTCTCGATTCAGGTTTATGCAATTACTTTCTTAGTTTAAGGGAAAATATATTTTTATGAAAATTACCTATTTCAAGAAGCATTCTTAGGAAAGGAAACTTCAGTGAATGAAAATCACTCCTCTGTGATCCAAAACACATAGACGTCTTCGATCTTAACCACAGAAGGATAACATTGGAAGAAATCATTCATGGGCACTGATTAGGAAATTGGGAGCCACTGAGACATGCTCAGCATCAACATAAACTTAATTCTTCTAGAGAAGAGCTAGTCATGTGACAGTTGACGTGCTGAAAATGCTTTGTTTTACACATATTGTTAAAAACAGAAATTTTAGTAAGCTGGGTGTGGTGGCTCAAACCTGTAATCCTGGCACTCTAGGAGGCTGAGGCAGGTGGATTGCTTGAGCTCAGGAGTTGGAGACCAGCTTGAGCAAGAGTGAGACCCTGTTTCTACAAAAAAAAAGAAAATTAGAAACATGAGCTGGACACTGTGGCAGATGCCTGTAATCTTAGCTACTTCAGAGGCTGAGGCAAGAGGGTTGAGCCCTGGAGTTTAAAGTTGCTGTGAACAATGGTGTCATGACACTCTGGGCAACAGAGTAAAACTTGGTCTCAAAAAAAAAAAAAAAAAAAGGAAGAAAGGAAGAAAAGAAATTCCAGTAGTTTGTAAACAAGAGAAAATGTGTGAAACTTGAAATGCAAGTTGTGTGATTTTCCATTTGTGGAGGAGAAGACTGATAAGATTAAATTGGCCTAGGAAAATGTACATATGCACTGTATGAAAACCATGAAGATCAAATTGGCTACAGATTAGGTGACATAGAATGAAGAACACAGTGAATTAAATCTGTTGGTCTCTGGTATATGTTATCCCCTTGTGTTATCCCCTTTTTCACAGCAAAAGTGCACTCTGTTTACTGTGTTTTGTTGACAGAACAATGCACTATTCAAAAAAAGCAATGGGTACACCAGTATTCATTCATTTAGTACTTCCTTCTTTGCATTTGGACAAATATTTCACATATTTACTTAAACATCATCATTGGAGGTAAGGGAATAAGTATTTTTAAATGTGTTCATGAAAGGCATTATTTTACTTTTGTTTAAGAAATATTTTTGTCAACTGTGTCACATGATTAGTTGTTTAAAAATAATTTAGATGTTACTATGAGTAGAGCATTACATAATTGTATATTAAAGAGATTACAAAGACATGTAGCCACTTAATTATTTATTATTTGCATTAAGAATAGATTGAATTATTTTGGACAATAAAAAAATTAAAAAATGTATATTGGTGAAATTAAAATTAAATATTCCCCATAGTCATTAAAAAGGATGCTCATCAGATTTAGATAATTGGGTAAACTGAATCACGTGGTGACTTTTGTGGTCTAAAATGAATTTTGCCAACAAATGCATTAGAAAGAGTCAGTTTATAGGCAATAGAAAAAAAATTACTTTAGCAGTGGTACTGCAGTAGAAATTAGAAAAAAAGTAAACTCCTGCAGATAATTGGTTAAAAAAAAAAAAAGACAGGGAAGATCTATTAGTAATTCCAAAAGAAAAAGAAAAAACCTGGCAAGGATTGTGCTGAAGGTATTAAGAATTCAAATGCTTCCTGACGTCTCAGCATCATTTCCATCTCTCCTCTGGATTATCACCCTAAAGAACAGTGCAAGAAGGGTTCACCAGAGTCCTTCCCTACCACGACAAGGTTCTGCTCATTTCTCTCATCAGACAAGGGAGATTTTGCAAGAATGCGATGAGAAATCACTGGGCATCTAGCTCTGGGCTTAATGTGGCTCCTTCTGACTTTTTTGTTTCCTCATCTAAAATCAGTCAATCAATAAATAATAGCACTGGAAGGAAACAAGCCAACAAACAAAAATCTTTGATAAACCTATGACAAAGACTGCATTGATATACTTAAAGTCCCATGATCCTCAGTTTTTTAAGGTTGGACTTAATGGCTGGGATCATTGCTTACAAAAATCATCTTGAACTTGATGGAGCTTATGTTGAGAAATGGTTAATATTTTTGCTTTTATCTTTTCTATTTTTTTCACACACTTTTTGAAGTTCCCTCAAATTTCTTTTGCAATATCTGTAGCCAAGGACTTCAAATCAGCCAAAACTCTCCTTTAGTTTTAACATTTATATTTTAGAGGGGAAGAGACCTGGATTCACTAATGGTTACCGCTTCTTTCAATTTATGTCACTTTCAAACATTGTACTGTCTATTTATGCCAATTAAAAACGTTAACTGATAATTATTTGAATTTTATTATTTTCAAAGATTGTTAGGCAACAATTAAAATGTAAATTTATGATGTGCATAGCAATTAGGATCATATCTGCCTAGTTACGTCCATGTGTGTCCTTAAATATGAAGTGGAGTTACAGCATGAAGAAGCAGGTCATTCATCTCGACTCGAGTTTCTACACTCTACACGTTAATTGTCATAGGAACAGGAAGTTTTAGGCCTTGACAGAATGTATTTTCAGGGATTGGATGTGACAGCAGAATTAAGATTTCATATATGGCCAGAGCCCGTAGCTCAGTGGGTAGGGCAACACCCATGTGCACCAAGGCTGTCAGGTTTGAACCTGGCCCTAGCCTGATAAACGACAATGACAACTACAACAAAAAAAAATAGCCAGGCATTGTGTTGGGTGCCTGGAGTACCAGTTACTTGGGAGGCTGAAGCGAGAGAATCACTTAAGCCCAAGAGTTTGAGGTTGCTGTGAGCAGTGACGCCACAGCACTCTACTGAGGACAACAGTTTGAGACTCTGTCTCAAAAAAAAAAAAAAGAAAAATTGATATATGAAGAATGTACCTATATCTTTTAAATTTTCCTTTAAATTATTATTTCCCCCAATTTCGTTTGTATAAAGTCAAGTTTTCTCTTAGAATTTTTTGTCAGTGTGTCACCTGTGGCTCAAAGGAGTAGTGCGCTGGCCCCAAATATTTCAGCTGGGGGTTAAAACCCTGCCCCAGTCAAAAACTGCAAAAAAAAAAAAAATTTGTCAGAGAAATGTTTAATTTCATCAAGAAATATTCATCTTATTAGGTGTTGTTAAGCATCTTATAGATAAATTTTATGCTCTGTTAAAAGGCAATTGTGTTCTTGGCTAGATTACTTGATTCCCTTCATGCTGGCCTAACATTTATTACTATGTGAAGACTTCCATTTACTAAGTAGGCTGTTGTAATTTCATTTTGAAAGTATTTGTGTATATTACATATAATAAAAACCAAAGGTGAATAATTTATGAGGTAGCATCTAGATCCTCATCTAGACCCTCACCTGTTTTGAGTGAGTCAAGGTTTTCAAATACTATTTTGGGATTTATGATAAGCAATAATCTGACTCATCCAGTTATATTTAAAAGAGATATCAATGAGCCCCAGAGCTTTCAAAGAGCTTTTTGCAATGAAATTATTTTTTGCCGGCCTTTCAAGGATGTGTGTCGTGTGTCTGGGGCTCAGAAAATACGCTTCGTCTTTAGGGCTTCTCAGAAATGAAACTCTATGAAGTGGTACTGTCCTGAATTATATATGGTAGCTTCATAGTTCAAACAGAATTGAAAAGAGCAGCTTTTCTTTAGTGAAAAAAAGAAAATAGGAGGGATTGGTATAAAGGGGAAAAATCATTCTTTCCTATGAATTATCTCCTTAGACAAAATAAATGTGATATAAGAATGTAATATGATAGTTTCATAAGAATTAGCAAAAGAAAACATCCCTGGGCAGTTAGAAGTATTAATAAATAAGGATCATCAAACTGTGGATTAACTAAGAATAAGAACATTTGAATGTAGTGCCTTGAGATTTAAGCAAATGGCTTAATCTCTGTAAGCTTCAGTTTACTAATCATCAACACAAGAATTAGTGATACCTGACTTCGCCAATTCCCAAATGGCTCATCAAGTACAAATGAACTGTTTATAATCTTTCTGCCTCTAAAAAAAGGCAGAAAGAACAAAGAGTAAATTTAATATTAGAAACAAAAAACCTATACACTTGATTAACAAGATTGACTTTATATGAGCCTATATATATGTATAGTTAGTATATATGGTTTTATATATATATATATATATATACATGTATACCATATATATGTATAGTTAGTATATATGGAGATATATATATATATATATACATGATTATGGTTAATAGCCATATGGTTAATATATATATGGTTAGTCATTTGGGGAAAGTAAAACACGAATAAATGCAAAACATGTGCTAATGACTGACTCTAAAATAGCATAGTGTAGCTTGGACATCATAATAAATGTCTTAACCAAGACTGATTTACAGCTGTGCTACCATCCAGTCTATCCTCTGATTCCACAAATACTAATAATGGAGCTTGGTTAGAATTTACTAGGAGAAATAAAGACAATTGGTGCTCGACAATATGTTAGTATATTGGATTTATTCTTCAACATCTGAAGAATTTCTAGTAAGGAGAATGAGTCTCCATGAAATGCTAACAACACTTTCTTAAATACATTTGTAGTAATTGCTAATATATAATAGTGATTGGTACTTTGTTTTGTTTTGCTTTTAGAGACAGTCTCATTTTGTTGTCCTTGGTGGAGTACTGTGGCGTCACAGCTCACAGCAACCTCCAGCTTTGGGGCTTAGGTGATTCTCTTGCCTCAGCCTCCCAAGTAGCTGGGACTACAGGCGCCCACCACAACACTCGACTATTGTTCATTGTTGTTGTTGCAGTTTGTCCGGGGCTGGGTTCGAAACTGCCACACTCTGTATATCGGGTTGGTGCCCTACTCCCTGAGTCAATGTGCTGCCATGATTGGTACTATTAAAATAAAGATATTCAAACAATATCTCAGCTATGTTGTATGCAACCAAAGCAAAGCAAACTCAAATAAGGAAAAGCCTATGTATGTACATATGTATATATGTATGTATCATCTAACTATCTATTTTTTTGTGTGCTGAGATAGAAAACTATCTTAGAATCAATCAATCAAACAATCAACTCTTTAGGAAATGATAATAAATTAGCATGTTTACAAATACTTACATCATTAGCATTGTAAGTAATACATATTGAGTTAATTATATTTACATTTAAGTTATGTTTTCTACAAAGGCACCCAAAGACTTGCTCACTTTTTCTGAACTTTTCTTCCATAAACATGCCTTGTAAACATACCTGTAGTGTTCATTATGAAATTAATGTATGACAAATCATTGTTCATTTTGTATTTTTCTTTCTTTCTTTTTTTTTTATTGAGGCAGAACCTCAAGCTGTCCCCCTGGATAGAGTGCTGTGGCATCACAGCTCACAGCAACCTCGAATTCCTGGGCTCAAGCGAGTCTCCTGCCTCTGCCTCCCAAGTAGCTGGGACTACAGGCTCCCGCCACAACGCCCAGCCATTTTTTGGTTGCAGCCGTCATTGTTGTTTGGCAGGCCCAGGCTGGATTCGAACCTGCCAGCTCAGGTGTACGTGGCTGGCGCCTTAGCCCATTGAGCCACAGGCACCGAGCCCATTTTGTATTTTTCTAAAGACGATTAGCTGTCAACGATTAGCAGTTTCCATGGACTTGGCTACAGTTACTTTTTCTTTCTCTGAATTGATTTCTTACTTTTCAACTGTTAAATGAGATGCATGCCAAACAATGTCCTGCTGGGCTGTCCAGAAGTAGTTGTGGTAAAAGGAGTGAGTAGTTACTGAAATCTCTATTCCTTTATGTGTCATAAAACAAAATGGATTTGTTACAGCCTCAATCTATTCCTTGATAATTCTGTATATTAAAAAAAAAGGTTTTGAAGATGCAAACCCCATTTGAATCCATTATTGTTCCTATTTCAAATGACATTATTAGATTATCCAAAGTGATGTTATGAAAATATGAGCCAGTCTAGAGCAAGTTGCCTGTCTGGATGAATAAGTATTGGTAGCTGTGGTATTCTTCAGCTGTCTGTGAGAGTATAGTTAGTGCAGATACATACCAATTGATATGATTTTTTTTTATTTGTTAATGAGAGATATGGATGAAGCTATTTGCTCCTTTTGCATTATTACTGCACAAATCTAAACCAATTATGAATTATTCAGTTCCTATGTTATCCTTTATCATCTTGAAGTTCAAAATATCGTTTGTTTAGATAAAGCATCCCAATGTCTTAAACACAAACTTACTTTCATTTGGGTAACTTTCAGATTTTTAACACGTGAGATGCAAGTATTTCTGCTGGGGTTCTGATTGGGATTGCATTTCCTATGCAGTGAATTCTAGGTTTACTACACATCAAGGTCTTTCCCAAAGCCTTTTAGTAGTAGTGCAAAGTAGTGGTGGAAATGGGGACTCTTTGGACTGTGTTCAGAGTCAGAGGTACTAACAGAGCTCCCGTGTGCACGAGGATCAAAAACATTTTAGTAAAATCAAAACTTAGAAGCAGGTCTTGTCTTCAGTTTGCACAATACTCCTTTCACTTTTCTCTTTCCCTCATATTCTCCTTCTTTTTTCCCAGTGCACTGGAGTGAAAGCCCTAGCTTAAAAAAAAAAAAGATATATGTGCAAGCTTGCATGTGCATGTAACCTTTACATGCTTTGAATCGCATTTTACAAAGGAGTGGGACTCTGTGTGAAATACCCAATCAAATAAGTCCCACCCATATTGTGGGATTTCCCTGGCACACGTATCTTTTAAAAACTCACAGCCTCTCCAAGGTTAGTCTTCCTAGAGATTTAAATGCCTATTTTGTTAAAAAGAAAAACACCCAAACCTGCATTTGCAAAGTTGATATACAGACTTCATTCTCCATTCTTCAGCTATATTTAAGGTTGGTAGGAAGAGTATTTTTCTTGCTATTTTATAGATTATAAAATAGAGTCGTATTTTTAATCTTAGCCAGCTCTGAGACCACTGCTCTTTCAAGTACATAGTGCCACTGCGGCTTGCCTTTCAGGCTTGTTGCCGGATTTCCCACACACCATTTACTTAATCAGAAGTGTTTATTAATATTTTAAGGAACACATGTGCCTTTTTGTTAGTGCCATCTTGTTTTAATTATAAATGGCATGTTTTCCTCTACTTTTATGTTTTTGAAATTAAGATGATACCAAAATTAATGTCACAATGACATGCTCTTCAAACTCTGCAATTGAATTGATAAAATAGTTTTATAGACCCGAGGAAGAATAATCTTTTGTGTTCCATCCCTATGCCTAGGAAACATCTTACATGTGTTCAAATTCTATCTTCCCCTACCTCTAATAAAAAATAAAAATCTTTTTTGTGTGAAAACTTTATATCTTTCAAATACTATTTCATTATCTCCTTTCTTGCAATTCCCCAAAACAATGGTAAACCTTTATTAATTTTTATAATCTCTTAAATTTTTTGGTCACTTTCTTAGAAGATAACCTTTATTGCTTAGTTTTCTTTTCTAAGAAAAGTTGATCTAATATCTATTAGATTTTTTTTTTATGTTTTTGAGACAGAGTCTCACTATGTCCCTCTGGGTAGAGTGCCATAGTGTCACAGCACAAAGCAACATCAAACTCTTGGACTTAAATGATTCTCTTGCCTCAGCCTCCCAAGTAGCAGAGACTATAGGCACCTGCCATAACACACAGCTATTTTTGTTGTTGTTGTTGTTGTTGTTGCAGTTGTCATTGTTGTTTTAGCTGGCTCGGGCTGGGTTCGAACCCGCCGGCCTAGGTGTGTGTGGCTGCTACTCTACCCACTGAGCTATGGGTGCTGCCCTCTATTAGATTTTTAATGAACTTCTAAATAGCTACCCAAGTTTTCAATAATGGCCTGACTTACTAGAATGTGTTATGTGTTTTCTCCATTGTGTTAACATAAACATTATCCCACATTACCCCGGTTCAAAGTTACTTATATTTCATGACATGTTTCTAGTGTTTTTTCCACTTGGTGAGAAAAAAATATATATGTGCATGTGTATATATGTATATATGTATGTGTATATATATGTGTATGTGTGTGTGTGTGTGTGTGTGTATAGAGAGAGAGAGAGAGAGGCAGAAGTGGGAGAGAGAAGACAGAGAAAGTTTATAATTTCTTGGTAAATTTTTCTGGACTCGAGTAGAGTGAAATCAGAGCTGAATAAAATTAAATGTCTGACAAGTGACCCTAAGTGTCGGGGGAAACTGCAGAGAGAAAGCCTTCCAAAGGATTATGTTTAAAGCGCTATGGTGGGCAAGACCTCAGATAAATCATCTGTTACCCATTTCAAAATAGCTAGAAGAGAATAACGTGAATGTTTCTAACATAACAAAAAGACAAATATTTGAGGCAATGGAGGTCCTAATATGCTGATTTGATCTTTACAAATTCTATGAATGTGTTGACTTGCATGCGTACCCCCAAACTATGTGCATTTATTATGCATAAATAAAATTGTTGAAAAAAGACTTCAGATCCAAGCAATGTCTTCATTTTTAGTGGATAAACTGAAGTGTTGAAGAGGAGACTGAGACTGAATCCTTGTTGAATGGACCCAGCCCACATGGTAAGGGTTAGTGAAAAACTCAATTGTGGGCTCAGTCTAAGGACCATGATCTACAACGTAAAACTGCTTCCAATGAGTAATGAAACAAAGGCCATTCATGTTTCATTCCAGCCAAGTCTTGGTCTGGCTTAATTCATTAATTCAGCATCTATTTATTGAACACCCACTATTTATGAGACACTGTGCTAGGAATTAGAACCCCATGGTAAAGAAGAGACATACTGTCCTGTTTTCCTTTAGAGAGCCTATGAGAAACATGGGCAAGAAAATAGAAAATTAGTGCATTAGCTGTGATATCAAGAATAGTTCCAGCTCTCTTTCTGTCTCCTTCACTGCTTTTCTTACACGCCAAGCCCTGCTGCCATCATTTTTTCTTTAAATAGCCTTCATCACATCAAATCAATGGGATTAACTTTTTAAAAAAATGTAGGAAGTTGTATATTGCATTCATCACATGTCATGGTAGTAAAATGATATCCTGCCTCTATTTGATTTAGAATGAGGCTTCTTTGTATTGCCAAAATTACAGTAATTTCCCAAATATTTTTTAGCTTTTATCATTATCCTCTCTTCCCCAGCATCCTAGATTAATAAGGGTTGATTTTAGCAATTCCTATCTAATATTCTTTGCCTCATTATTGAGATTCTGTTGTATGCAAGGTACTCCCTAAGACCCAAGGATATGATGTCAGGTAAATTGATACACTGACACTTTACCTATCCTTGGGGAATTTACAGTCCAGCAGTAAAGATACAAGTTAAGTTAAAAAAGTACATAGAAATGAATTTTTAAGTCAGCTTGTCATGCATGTTAGGAAGGACGTTGTGGAAGTATAGCATTTCCTCATGGGATAAGGGTGAGTGGAAGCTAATTTAGATGAACATGGAATCAATCTTGGTGGAAGTGTGATTTAATTTGAATTCTGAAGGATAAAGATTTATCCAAGCCAGAGCGTGGAGGAGTAATATCATCTTCTCATATAACAAGTTCCATCTCTCCTTCTTATATATCTGGATTCATAAGATGAATCTTGTTTTTTTTAAGATGTAAATTACCTTCAATCTCTAAGTCTTAAGTCTGTATGTCTGTAAGTTGGACCAGAAAGTAGCTGCAAGACTAAGTCAGCAAGACTATTGTGCAGACATGTAGTCTTTGCAAATATCAGCATTTGAAGAGCCAAAGCAAGACCAGCAAGTGAAAGATTTTGGCTTCCATGTTTTTGAACTGGAAGTTGTGTGCTATTACAATACATGAAGGGGGTTTTAACTCAGAACTGGAGAACCAAGGGACATTTCCCAAAGCAACTGATTCCAGAATTGAGACCTGAGCGATGTCTGGTGGCTAATCAGAAGAGTAGATAGTGAAAGGAGGGAAGGGTGGAAAGATAACTCAGAGGAATCAGGAGTGGGGAAGGGAGAGGAACTTGAGAAGGGGCCTAAAGGTAGGAGGCCTAGGAAGTCCTGTGTTTCAGGTTCTAGAGAGGGCTGGTGAGGGTGACAGTGGCAGTATGTCTCTGGACAGGTAAAGGAGAAAGGCAGTGAAAAGCCATGGATTGTGTTAAATAGAAAAATGAATTGATTGGATTTTGAACATTAAGAAAGATCTGGTTGAGGTTATGAAAAAGTTTCTGCTTATGACATTGCTAGAAGCAGGAAGACTTCTAGGGGGTCCTGCCTTGGAGAAAGATAACAATGATCCACATTAGTAGTTTTTGAAGTTTTTTTTTAGCTTAAAAGAACTTTATAAAATTATATATCACATCCTCTCATATACCTCAATTGATATAAATATTCATCTTAAATTTAAATAGTTGTGAAGCATGTAATTTTAGCATATTGTAAATTTGACATTTAGTAATAAAAATAAACCTGTTGCATCACTCTAAATATACCCATTATAGTCTGAATACTATTGGGATTCTGTAGTCATCATTATCCATTTAAAAATAATTAAAATAACTCTTGTAGATCTCTAAAAATTTGTTTTCAGTTATTTTTTCTTTTTAATTCAATATTTTCCTCCCCATGGATTTTATCTTTTATTGTGTATCTTTTGCTCAAAGTAGTTAATTCACTGTCCTATCGTACAAATATTTTAGTTACAAAATATGTTTATAATTCTAATTTAATTCTTCAATTACCTATAATTGAAATTGTAAGCGTTAAATGTATTTTCTACAATGAGTTATCAACATTTTTATTAATGTTCAGTTGACTAAAGTTACATAACTACATTTTAAAATTTCAAAAATTGTTGGTGGTAGAAGTACAACTTTATTGGCAATGTTTTGCTTAATGTAACAGATGGCCATTTAAAAAAAATTAATTAGTTCTTGTACCTTTGGATCAATATTTATTGCCAAAATAAAGACAGGGTTTGGCATTAATTTATGTTTTAAGTTTTCCTTTTTGTAGATGTGTATTGGTAGATGGAGATAAAGGGTTGAATATACTGCTCTCATTCAGTTATTGAATTTCTCTGATCATATGTTAAAAAGTCACATAGTGGTTTTCTATCAACATTTATCATTAATAATTTATCAATTTTTTTGAATTAATAGAAATGAAAATTATCTGATTTATTTGCTATTCATTCACTTAAATACCAGTTTTCTTTTCTTTTCTTTCTTTATTTTTAAATTTCAGATTAATGTGAGAGTACAAAAATTAGGCTACAATGTTTGCATTTTTTAGGAAGAGTCTCTGTTGTAGTTGGTTCTGCACACAGAAGGCATTAAGTGGGAGCACACACACCCATCCCTCTCCCTTTCCTCTGTACTCCCTCACTCCCCCTCCCCCATCTGAACTGAATTGAGCTTTTCTCTAATATGAGTGTGTATTAGATCATTCACTGGTTTTGTATTAGTATTCAGTACATTAGATACTTACTTTCCATTCTTGCGATACTTTACTAAGAATGTGTTTCAACTTCATCCAAATATTTCTTAACATTTATATCAGCTGTCTTTTTGTTTGCTGCTTCCAAAGAGTTTATATTCTGGGTCAATGCAATGTATGGGTGAGAAGTCTGTCTTATTTCTTTTGTGAAATAAGATGACATTGACTGGGAAAAGGGAAGTTGAAAAGCATATCCTGCACTTCTATTGTGCATACATCTTCAGCTGATTCTCTAAAATATCTTCCCGAATACATCTTGGGAAAGATATTTGTACCCTCAGGAGCACTTGTAGACAAGTTTAAAGACCACTCAGTTAGACTAAGGCATTAATGATGATAGTGGGAAAAAGTAGAAGGGTATTAGACAGAGGATTGGAAGATAGAACAAGTTCTACATTTTTCGTGGGCTAATTAGACGAAGAGCATATGTAAACGTTAGAATTTGAGGAAAGCAGAGTACATTTTAAACATTCCTCTAAAAGAATGGAAAGTAACTGAGTAGGGAAACACGGAACCATTTGCTTGTTATCAGGAGACGATGAATTTATGGTGCTAATCTGCATAGCTGTGTAATTTTCCCTTCAACCATTAGCCACCAGGGTGAAGATACTGAAAAAGGACAAGTTGAGAGCTTTGTATGCACGTTTCAGGAAGTTAGTTTTGAGGGACATAGGATGAATTTGAATTATTAAGAATGAAAATGATAAAATGGAAAATAGCTCAATTTCTCTGGACAGGATAAAATGAGTCTACTCAAGCAGAAGAATGTATATGTAATGGCACAGGTAGATTTTCTGGAATAAATGGGGAAAGAAGAACTTGGAAAAAGGCTCAGAGGCAGGAGGCCTAGGAAATCCTGCAGGATAAGGCAATCCATATCCAAAGAGAACTTGAGAATACGTAGATCCTGAGGTGGGGACCCTTGAAATCAAAGCAAAGACAGTTATCATGAAAAAATAATAGGAATAACACCTTACTATCTCCAGGAAACAGAATCGTAGAACTTCTAAACTCTATTAGTCTCTTGCCCTATCTTTCCTCCCCCACCTTCTCTCTCTCTTCCTCTCCTCACCCGCTCCTTTTGAAAATATATATTTAAAATAACTATACAATATATAATATTCTGGAAATTAGATTCTTTCAAGCTATTTACATATAGTAAGTGTTTAAATATCACAGCAGAATAGGGAAACAGGTATAAACTTTATCAAAATTATTTTAGGGGGTTTGTAGGAAAAACATTGAAGATGACTAAAATGAAATACTGAGAACTAGGAGGACAGGTTCAGAGAGGGTGGTGTATATCTAGAGGCTGAGTTATGTATGGTTTTGAATGATGGTGGTGATCGTTTTATATACAAAAATTAATGAATAATCAAGATAATTGATCCAAAAATATTAAATGAGTCTGAGTATTCCAAAGGAGTACACCGAATGATCCATTCCAGGAGTTTTATAAGGATGTGGAAAGTAATGAAGACAATGTGGGGAATGATAACACTTTAAATAGAAAAAAAACTTGATAAATTAATCTTTATTTACTACATTCTGGCTTGCAGAAGTTTGCTCACAGTGGAGATGTCCTGTGAACCTTGGCAAAAGTTGACAGGAAAAGAGGCCTAGGGCTAGAAACATTTGGGTCTCCAAATCATTCACAACAAATGAATAATCTGGAAGCAGATGGGTTCTCCAAAAGTAGGCAGAAGGATGGTGTTGCTCCAAAAGAGAATTGAGGTTGTTTACTGCAAAAGACATGAACTCAGAGCTCTGAAGCCGTAGAGAAAAATAGCATAAAATTGATGAATTAAGTTTTTCTGAGGGCTTAAGTTCTTACACATACATACACAAAACAAATTTCAAAAATGTCATACATTGTTATCTTTCAGACACAAAAAGGCTGAGGTCTGCAGACACAGCCCTCCCAGTTCCTATGATGTCCTAAATGGGGTTGGACAGACATCTAACTGCCTGAATCAATCTAATAGTTCCTTTTTTTTTTTTTTTTTTTTTTTTTTTGGGGGGGTGTTTGGTGGGAGGGGGGGGGATTTGTTTTCTATTATGTGTAAAAAAATGCTACAAATTGGCTCGGTGTCTGTGGCTCAGCGGGCTAAGGTGCCAGCCATGTAAACCTGAGCTGGTGGGTTCAAATCCAGCCTGGGCCCACCAAACAACAATGACGGCTGCAACCCAAACAAAAATGGCCGGGCGTTGTGGCGGGCGCCTGTGGTCCCAGCTACTTGGGAGGCAGAGGCAGGAGACTCGCTTGAGCCCAGGAATTGGAGGTTGCTGTGAGCTGTAATGCCACGACACTCTACCCAGGG